>JAODPA010066588.1:0-10864 GCA_025585075.1 Nepenthes mirabilis
AAATAAAAAAATATCAATGTTTGGGGTTTGAAGAGTATCCGAGTTATAGTACGGATTAGAGAATTACTTGATCTTTTACTACGGGTTGAATTGGAGTAAATTTAGTCTCTATCTTTGTTAATGTGGAACCTATACATTACCAATTACGAACGAAAGGTTAGAGGATTAATAAGACTCACTCTATGATTTATCATTCGATACTTAATTCATAAATCTTTTCAAGGAAATAAAAATGTATAAGGAGGATGTGAGTAAAAGTGATGATGCACGTATGTGGAAGATGTAACAAAAGGACTGAGCTCCTATAATGTGCTTGACGGGGAGCGATTTAGAGAGATGGAGGATTTAATTTTGATGTGTCACACTCGGTAAGTGGCTTAGTAGGGTTACATTCGGAGAGTGGCTTATCAGGAGTGTACTTGATAAGTAACTTACTAAAGGGTAAGAGAGAGAGAGAATGTTGAATTAGGGAGAGAGGGCTCAGTTCTCTCCTTACACTATAAGAGGTCAAGGGATCTCGCCTTGGTTTGAAAGAGCTTTTGGAGGTTCAAAAAGGACTCTCCCGAAGATGTCCCCCCCCCAAAAGGGGCCCCTCGCTTTGTGACGGCGAGAAATATTTATAATGCTTCGTGGTGAAGGCCCTTGGCATCAAGGCTCGGGACAGGTGTTGTCTCTGAATTTTTTAATCGCTGGGACAGAAATGGGGGTTGCCTTTGTTAGATGTTGTCTTGCGGTGGTGACGTGGCCACGAGTGGTCCTCCTAGCGCATTCATCAAACTGTGGCTGCAATTGCAGGCGCTGCCTACATGCACGCGCTCTGACTGTGAATGCGCATGCTCTGATTGTGCTGTTGATTGCTTGGTCGAATGACTTTCTGATTAGTCTGTCCATTTGGGTCGCGGGTTGGGCCGCTGGCGTTTGTTCTCTTAGCCCATCTCTTCTTAGGCCTCATCTTGGTTGCTGTAGTAGTGGTTGGGCTGGATCGGTCTCCTTCTAGAGGCGTTGCTTGTTGCTCGCCGGGCCAATCGTCTATCCTTCTACATTGGTAGTTGAGCCTGGGATTAGATCAGCTCATGGCACTATTAGACTCATCATTAGCCCGCAATGCTAGGTGACTGTACTTTGCCAGTTCCTGATATGTACAGTGATTGGACGTTTCTGCGTGGGTTAGCTTGCATGCTCCTTTCCAAGATGCTTTCCTTTCGAGATTTTCTCCATCGGTGCCTCTCGCTACCTTTTATGCAGGGTGTCATCCACAGTGAGCTCTACTTCAAAAGACTTTGGAGCAGCCCCGAGGCTTGGCACTGATCCCCTTCCTCACGGTGTTGTGGACAAAACTCTTTGCATTAATTATTTCTTCGGCCTTTACTCTAACTATAAATAGGGATACCCTCCACGCTCCACTCCATGAATCATCCTCCCATTAGCCAACAATGCGAGCGATTGAACAAGGAGAGGGTCCTGGGCCGCCTGGGTGGAAGATAGGTGGAAGTCTTCTGGGGGCGGAGACTGCACTCAAAGCTTGTCTAGAGTTCATGTTGCCGTCGTTCGAGATCAATGGAAATCTTAGGAGGCTCAAAGTTGCAATTGGATCTTGCCATTACGTCCCTCCTAGGGCTGTTCCCTTGCTGTGACGTGGGTTGCTTGGTCGTCGGGCCACTGCCATGTTCCTCATTCATGCCGGTGTCTGACGGCGAAGCCTCTAGAGGAACTTAGAGGTGCAAGCACTCCGTTTTCGCCATCTCGGTTCTAGGAGGAGCGCTTGGTTCTCAACTCCTTCCGTCGGAGGGTCACTTGCGGAGCTTGATGGAGGGGGTGCTTCCAGAATTCCGCTGGGATCAGACTGTTGGTGCCGCTATGGGTTGAACTTTACCCTTGAGGGCTACAGTCAATCTTGGTAGAGGATCTCCTCGTAGGAGGCTTTTCGCATGAGGGCAGTGGCATCTCACCCCTTTCCTCGCTCGAGAATGGCTTCCCATTCATCTCCTGCAACGCTTGGCCCTTCCTAGAATCGATTTTCAGGTTGGCGCCGTCAGGTCATCGTTCCGCGTGCTTCATTTTTATTTTTTTGCTTTGTTCGTCTGTTGATATAAGTTTTATACTTTGTAAATGAAGTTAATAAATAAAACTTTGGAACATTGTTCTTTCTTTTACCTGCTATCTTCTGATTTGTTGCATGATCATTGCATGGTTGAAATGCTTGCGTGTGGCCGTATCTATCGGTCGTCCGCCGATACGGTGGTTCAGTCTTATGGGGATCCGACGCGTAGTGCTTTGCCTTGATGCTTGGTTAGGGGATTGTCGGTTAGATTGGCCTCAAAGCTGCCAATTTGGATAGTGTCGGTCGATTGTCTTCGGGAAATAACGCACCCAGGGGCATCCCGCTTGCCTGGAAAACGAAGATGCTTGATCCTTCAGGCGAGCGCTACTTTTAGGGCGACAGAGAGCTGGATTGATGTTTGTGTTGTTGGGGTGCTTCAGAGTCAATAGTGGGCCGACTTTGTCAACCGAAGGCTTCCCAAGAGTGAGAAGGGATCTAAAGAGCTCTCAGAGGCTCTGGATTGAATCTTGTCGCTCAAAGATGTGCTTCAAGAGTGCTGGCAATGCCTTACTAACATGTCGAATGCGTGCCTGTGAGTAGAGGGAGATCGAGGGATCTCCCACTGGTCTTCTGGATTTCCGAAATGCTGGGGCCTCCCTCGGTGTGCGCAACCCTAACATTCTTGCATGTTGTGAATGGTGGGTGTATTTTAGTCTTCCATCCTCTGCAATTTGGATCTTTGTTGTCATGACGAGAGGGGCCTCAAATGCCTCGGTCCTAGGTTGGCCTTCGGCCTCTCGACCTAGCAATTGGTTAAGGAGGAGCCGATGGACCCAAGTTCAAGGCCGTTCAGGCAGAGCCGTCATCATGTGATGTTCCCGTGGCTATGCTTTCGAAAACTATTGCTTACCGGTTGCCTTGACCTCAATCTTGTCTAGGTCAGTTGCCACCGGTTGGTGAGCTGAGAGTGACGCACCTGAGAGCCATTGCTAGCATCGTGTAGCCGTCGTGTCAATCGGAGCACCTGAGTGCATTGACTATGGAAGCGATGCGACGTTTGTCATAATGGCACATTGAAAGGACACATTGTAGTGCGTTGGGGTGAGGCACGTGTTGTTGCCATTAGGGTAATGTGACCCTTCAACTTCGCAAGGGTTGGCTATATAAACACCGTACCAATTCCTTTCTTCGTCGTCCCTTCTGCTTTGTGCGCACCTTCGCTTCCTTATTTGCAAGTGTTTTTTGCGCTTCACTCTACCATTTTTCTTTGCACTTTTATAGATGGCTTACCATGATGCTGCTGGCATCTCCATTCTGATTGCTTCCTCGTCGGAGGTGCCACCTCTTTCCGCCTTTGTCCCTTCGACAGGGGAGAGTAGCGACGATGAACAAACGTCAGAGGAGATGGGAGCTGCCATCTTAGAGAGCACTGTTGCCGGTGGCGCTGAGTTCTGCCCGGTTGCCCATGCTCTGGGGCGCCCGAAGGTTCTGGGAGGGCCTCTTGGCCTTGAGTCCATCAGATGTTCTCACCCTTTGAACTACAAGGTAAGATTCCATGATTTCTTACCCTCTATAGTTGTGCCATTTCGGTTGCTCCTCCGCCTAACTGTTCCTTTTCTTTTTCTCGGTCATTGTAGGGGGTGCTCCACAAGTTGGATGAGGACATCCACTTTTTGGAGTAAGAGGTTGCTCGCCTCCTGTGAGACTGCGTCGACAGAGAAGAGATGGAGCGGAGAGTTAATGTGGCCATTGGCGAGGTGCTTTAGAGTCAGGAGAGGGCTAACTTCCTTAGCCAGGCTCTGTCCGAGTCCGAGGCCAAAGCACAAGGGCTCTCTGACGGTTATGCACTGGCCCTTACTCGAATTGCCTCCCTCGATGACAAGCTCTGAGTAGGTTGGCAGTGGATTGCAAATCTGATGGGCACGAGCGCTGAGCGGGAGAGGGAGCTGATGTCCAAGCTCCATATGGAGGAGGTAGCCTAGCTACTGAGAGGTCGATTTTAGGAAGGCGTCCGTTTCTATAGGCGGATAGTTTCTTTGGCTGTACCTGATTTTCCTGCTAGTTTTCTCGACACAAGAAACGTTGGAGCCAGATGCCGGGTTAACCTCATTGACTTCCCAGTAGAGGGACCGGGCTCTCCTGGGGGTGATTGTTTCGGGTAGCCTATAGGGGTGCATACCTTCTTTGTTTTGTCCGAAGTTCGTTGGATGTTGTCGATGTATGATTTGATTTTTAATGAAATAATCTAACGATCCTTATGTACTGAGCTCTTCTACCCAATTCTTGCTTTCATTGTCGTTGCATGTGTGTGTCATTGGTCTTGATGTTGTCTTATGGCTGCCTAATCGTCGTCGTCTGGGCCACGTGAGCCACCGAGAGCCGGGTGGCAGGAGAGTTTGAGGATGCCGCTAGGGTTGTGTGGGATTTCCCTCTGAGCTTTCGGAGTGGGAGGCTTTAGAGGTGGAGAAACCTTCAAAGTCACGAAGGCCCAAGGACGCCTCCTTCTGTTCCACCTGGAGCTAAGGTCTCGGCACTGTGAAGGGACCCGCCTCTATCGGCAAGCAACCCAACTGGTAACATTGGACTTTTCAGCTGCTACGTTACATCTAATAAACACTGGCGCCAATGGGAGTAAGAGCCGAACAGTTATTGCAGGAGCGTCATTGGACTATCGTCTCATCTCGTAGGGAGTTCCCAGCCGGAGGTTGGCCTCCCTTCCGGTCGGTGGGTGGTGTTTGCAACTTTCCTGGGCGGTCGGCCTGCTCCACATGCCTTTGTTTTGCAACGGGGCAGGTAGGCCAATGCAATCGTCTTCACTAGCATCGCTGCTCTCGGGGGTCATTTTTGCCTTCCTTGTTCCTTTTTTTGTGTGTTGGTACCTTGGCCATCTCGTGCTCATTCTCCCTAGAAAACGTCGTGGCAAGGTGATGGGTGAGCCTCACTCAGGGTGAAGGAGTTTTTAGACCACGGCCACCGGGCTTTGGCAGAGTCGTAGGTCGTCGCCCACATACTACCACTCTGGCGCTCTATCCTGTTCGAAGGACATCATCGCCTGCATGAGTTTAAGTTTAGCTCGCCGACCATGGTTAGCTAATGGTGCTCATCCCGTCGGAAGTCACCACATGCATACTTGAAGAAGCCCCCTAAGGTTTTAATAGCTGTTTGATGGGGGGTCTGACACTTGGTTTGTGAGCCCCCTGAGCTGTGAAATTTTGATCGCTTTGGGTCATTCGGTTGCCTAAGCCAGATTCTTTGACCGTTAGTAGGTCGGTTTTATAAGCGAGCCACAACTCGCCAAATTTATGGGCTGTTTAGGTCATTTGGTTTCATATAATGTCATACAAGTATTCATGTCGATACACACATAGTGAATATAGCGTTATTTTATTAAATCAAACATGACACATATTACAAGCACATCCAGCAATATATGTTAAGTGTGCCTAGGCTTTACACGTGGAAGTAGGCGGTGTTCTCCGAGGTGAGTGGCGCTTGTCGCCTAGGGACCTGTTTGCCACCCCGGGCATGTAGCTCTTACGCGACTTGTTGGAGGATCATTAAGATGAGGGGTGGCCCTTCCCAGTTTGACGAGGTAGCCTGTGTTCGTGGGCAGTTTCATCGGTTGTCTCTCCTTTCTACAAGACTAGGTCTCTCAGCTTGGATTGTCAAGGCGACGCTCTTGGGTTGCGACACTATGAGGCTTGTCATTGATGGTTTGCTGTGTGCACCCTAACTACACCCCAAGCCTGCCGAGTGGATGGAGGCTTTCAATCCCAAGACCAGGCTGCATAGTCCTTGTCGGGACGAGGCATGGTATGGGGGGGGACTACCTGGCTCAAGAGTTTCAAGCATCCCCTTGCTCTGCCTCTGCCCTATCCCACTGGGGGCTTGCCTCAAGCTCTGCAGGAACTTGGCGAGATGCCCTTCTTTGATCAACCTCTCAATTTCCTTTTGCAATGTTCGGCATTCTTCGGTGTTGTGATTAGGAGACTTATGGCATCTACAATACTTTGATGGGTCTCCCGCCTTTGGGTTTTTGACGAGTTTTGGTTACTTTAAAAGCTTCTCGTCTCAAACTCTCATGAAAATGTTGGTTTGGGAGTCATTCAAGAAGTTCCGTCTTTAGAGTTTAAGCCCCTTGTGGGCTCTTGGCGTCTTCCTCGGTTGTCGATTAGGATACTGAGTTCCAGTGTGGTTCCCCTTCCTCTTCTTCTGGCTAACTGTGAAATGCGACACAAAACTGTCACTGAGCTCTTGGAACTTTCAAATGGAGCCTGGTTGGAGGTGATATAACCAAATTCGGACGTTCCCTCAGAGTGTCATGGGAAAGCTCAAGCACATGGCGGCTTTATTTAGGCCTTGAGAGTCTAGCTGGTCTCGAAAATGGTTCAGATGGTCGATCGAGTCGGAGCTCCTGCTATATGGCTCCACGGGCAGTATTCGGAGATCGCTGGCAAGCACTTGAGTCCAAATCTCCACTGTCAACGGCGAGCTTCCTAGGTTTGTGGAGTCTCTATTGACATCTCCCTCGAACTCGTATGTTCGTGTCTCCTCTGCTTCCTCCTTCACCCAAGGGGATGACACAACCCCCAAGATGTCGAGGGGAATCCTTGTCTCTGGATGGTTCGGAGAGGGATGTAGATCCATGTGATTACCGGCCCATAACTATTAGGTGTTGTAGGAGTCTTCTCTGCAATTTAGGGGCCGTTTGTTTTCACAGGAGCGGCGTGGATCTTGTCTTGGTCTCTGGTTCAGCGCTTTAGAAGCGAATTGAACCTCATTCTAGAGTGGGCCACTCTGCTCAGATCCACCTTCACGTCGAGGTGAACGGGCTAATGTGGCAGGATTCGGTGGGCCACACTTTTCTCTGATTCCCTCCTTCGGAAATGAACGTCACGTGGGAGTATAAGGAACCCCCAGCCCCCAGCTACAAGCGCGTCAAGGGTTGGCCGCATGCCTCCCTGGCTACCCTGGGGTCATCACTAAGGGAAGCATTGTTTCTAGCTAAGGTGTGCGTTGGGGTATTGGCGTTAGCCTCGCTCATCTAGCTGGTGAATGGTGGTCAGACTTTTAGTCCTCTTACCACGGACGACACCAATGATGCGTTCCTAGTATCCGAGTTGTGGTACGGGTTAAAGAGCCACTTGATTTTTTACTGTAGGTCAAATTAGAGTGGGTCTAGTCTCCCACTATGGTACGCAAATGATAAATCAGGGAGTGAGTTCCGTCAATTTTTTGACACTTAAATAAGAAATCTTTTCAAGAAAAAAAAAAGATACAATGAAAATGTGAGAGAATGCAATAATACACATATGCGGAGATGTAAGAGGAGGACTAAGCGCCTGTAAAGCGCTTTACGGGAAATGGCTTAGAGAGATAGAGGACTTCGCTCTGACATGTCGCGCTCAATGAGTGACTCACTAGGTTATACTCGAAAAATAACTCAATAGAGGTGCACTTGGTAAGTATCTCACCAGGAAAAAAAAGGGAGAAAGTTGTATCAAGGGAAAAGAGCTTAGTTCTCTCCTTGCGCTACAAGAGGTTAGGGGGTCTCACCTCGGTCTGAAGGAGCTTTTGGAGGTTTGAAATGGGCTCTCCCGAAGATGTCACCCCAAAAGGGCCCCCTCGCTTTGTGATGGCAAAAAATATTTATAATACTTCATGGTGAAGGTCATTGGCGTCAAGGCTCGTGACAGGTGTTGCCTTCGGGTTTGCTAACCGTTGGGACAGGGATAGAGGCTACTCTTGTCAGATGTCGTCTTGCGGTAGTGATGTGGCCACAAATGGTCTTCTCAACGCATTCATCAGACTGCAACCATAGTTGCGGGCGCCGCCTGCATGTGTGCGCTCTAACCACTAGATGCATATGCTCTGATCGTGCTGTCGACTACCTGGCTAGATGACTTTTTGATTGGTTCATCTGTTTGCATCGCAAGTCAGGCCACTGGCGTTTGTTCTCCTGGCTCATTGCTCATTGGGCCTCATTTTGGTTGCTGTAGTGGTGGTTGGGCTGGACCGGTCTCCTTCCAGGGGCGTTGCTTGTTACTCGTTGGGCCATTGTCCATCTCTTCTCGTTGGTGGTTGGACCTGGGATTAGATCGGCCCATGACATTACTAGACCCATCAGGGCTAAATTGACCCGATTTGAATTATAAATAAGATTGATGATTTGAGATTGTGCCAATGATGGATGTGTTGCAAGCCAGACAGGTCTGGTGACAAGACGGTATGATTTACAAGGTAGTCTTCACTTCCCAAAAAAAGCAAATCGACGACAAATCCAGACCGATAGGCCATGTTTCAATCCAGTGTCAATCCAGATTGATTTGAAACAATTCATTTCAGAATAGCCACATTTTCAGTCTGGATTTGAAATCTAGAGCAAACCAGTCATGCTCAATTTAGTCTGGCACAAATCACTCTGGTACAATCTAGTCCAACACAAACCAGTCCGGCTCAATTCAGTCTTGTGCAAATCATTCCGGTACAATTTGATCTAGCACAAACCAGTCGTCTCAATTCAGTTCGGCACAAATCACTCCGGTAAAACTAGTGTAGCACAAACCAATCTGACTTAACTCAGGCCGGTGCAAACCGGTCCAGCGCATTCCATTTCGGTACAATCTAGTTTGGCATAAAATCCAGATTGATTGGTCCAAACCCCCTCCGGTGTTAATCTAAATTGCTTGGTCCATAGCTTAGACTGACAGCAAGATTGTCCAGCAACAAGCAAGTGAAGAAAACAGAAAATAGGTCCCATCAATTAACATGTCGAGGGTTGAAAATTTAAACCTATTGACATGGGAGCTAGTAATAGGAATTGCTATTAATGGGCCAATCCAGAACAGGGCTCACGAATGGAATAGAAATTCACTGGAGATCCGCCCATGTCACGTCCTGAAATGAGCCATCTTAGGAAAAAGTCCTAGAACGAGATGGCCGGAATAGGGGCTCATCAAATAATGGCTCATTGGAAAAACCGACCGTAATCGGTTGGAGCAGATAAGAGCAAATCAGTAACAGTTCATGGGCCTAGCTCATTAGAAAAATTGGCCATAATCGGATGAAACAGATAAGAGTAAACTGGCTAGACTTATCTATAACAGTTTTATGGGCTATGGAGGAAGTTGAAACTACCCATCAACATTATAAATAGTCTGTCATTATCCCATAGAGAAAAGGAGAAGATTCTCGGCTAAAAAAAATATCTCACAAGCATAATAATTTCGATCTCATACGAAGTCTAATAAGCCACTCTCGGTCGAATGAATAACTCACAAGACATCTCGTAGCATGATGCACAAAATCCCGTACTAAATATCTTTGATCCAAAATTTTCTATTCTTTTTGTATCGTTCAATTTCGTTAAGAAAAATTTTTAATTTGAGTATCAGAGATATATCGGGAAGTTAGGCCAGCCAATCATCTTACCTATTATTTTCTATTGTGTTGCGTAGAGTTTAGGTTAGAAGGAACGGTGATTATGTCAACTTCAGTTAAACTCATATCCGAAAACACATCAATAAGTGAGGAAAAAGTAAGAGAAATAGATGAAAGATTAAATTTTCTCTAAAATAAAATAACAACATAGCTAAATAGAAGTTGTTGTGTCCCGGGTCCCCGGTTGTTGTACGGATTAGAGAACCTTCCAATCTTTCGTTGCGGGTTGATCTGGATCGGATCCGGTCTCCGTCGCTGATAACCAAAAACCTGCACAACACAAACAACAAACAAGAGGTCAGAGGCCGACGGGGGGTTGTCCCCCGCCGACACTCCGACGCTCAAATCAGATATCTTCCGCAATAAATGGAGGAATGCATGTTAAAAGGTAAACGTGGTGACAATGCAAAGATGCATTGATGAGGGGTGTGAGAGGGATGTATTTGGAGGCCTGAGCTCCATGAATGGGCCCGGTAGAGGAGCGACTTACCTGTACGCCCGCGGAGGGCGGTTTGGAGTGCGCCCGGCTAAGGGGCGGCTTGGAGGTGCGTCCACAGAGAGGCGGCTTGGAGGTGCGCCCGCGGAGGGCGGCTTACAGAAGAAGGACTAAATTGTACTAGTGAGTAAACATTCGTGTTACCTGAGCGGATGGTTAACTCTTGCACAGCAAGCTCCTGACTCCGGGATGGAAGGATTGTGGCTCCAAGACGAAGCGCTAAAGGCCTCCTGGCTGGCGGAGGGTTGATGGCCTCCGGACGGGAGGAGGGCTGAGGGCCTCCTGGTAGCAGAGGGCCGGAGGCCTCTGTGCCTCCTGGATGGAGGGCTGAGCGCCTCCGTGCCGGCGGAGGGCTGAAGGCCTCCAGATTGTAGGAGGGTCGTGGGCCTCCGTGCCTCCTGGAATGAGGAAAGCTCCGTGTCTCCTGGATGGAGGACTAAGGGCCTCTGGATAGTAGGACAGCCAAGGCTTCCTGGCGGCAGAGGGCTGAGGGCCTCTGGACTGTAAGAGGGCCCAAGGCTTCCTGGCGGCAGAGGGCTGAGGGCCTCTGGACTGTAAGAGGGCCCAAGGCTTCCTGGCGGCAGAGGGCTGAGGGCCTTGGACGAGCGGAGAACCAAGGGGTTTCCTGGATGAGAGGAGAGTCGAGGATCTCCTGACCGCCAGCTTGCTCTCATTGGAGATCGGTTAGCAACGGTTATGCCATTCTCCGAGCCATATGGAGCCTTATAGAGCTTTCTCGAGTTTCTCCCAATTGTCCTTCAATGCTTGAGGATGCTTACTTTTATAGTGGGGTTTGCAGATGTATTGCTTCTCCAAAAGTAATGTGGGACTTTTAATTTAAAAAAATTATATTGGATTGTGGGCTTGTTGCGAGCCTAACCCATTAA
>JAODPA010066589.1:0-10864 GCA_025585075.1 Nepenthes mirabilis
TATTATTAATGATGGGTATACCAAAAATAGATTGGCCCCAAAAAGTCAACAAAGGTCCAAGAGGGACGGTCAACATTTTTTGCGGTCCAGAACAGGCCCAGAATTGAAAGGCTCAGGACGGTCAACTCCAACGTTGACCGTCCGCGTGCTACACTTTGGGCCCAAAGGAGGCCTTTCTACAATAACGGGCTTGGTCCGTTTAGGTCCACGAATCATCAAAAGGCCAACAACGGCTTTCCAGGGATTTTTCACGGTCCCAGTTGGCACCAAAGGAAATCTTGACAATATTGGCACCATTCACATAAGGAAGGCGCCAGATTTACCCAAATCATTGCCAACTGGGGCTCTCCAACGGTAACATGTACGGAAGGAAAGCGCCCGATTTGGAAAGTTGTTGGCCCCCTCAGAAGGAAGCTATCTCTCACAGTTTGGCAACTGGCGCCTGCTCCCAAAAGCAAGCCAGCCAGCAAATCACATAGGCAATCACTCCTTCCAAAGAAGGAGGATCGTCCTCTCAGCCATAAAAGAAATCCTTGAGGCACCATTGAGGGCGCGCTTTTAGTTACTCACCAATTGCATACACTTTCTGTATTACGAACGAGTGCTCTCAGAGATCTGCTTTTTCTGCCATCAATACTCTCTAAAACTGCCCAAGCTCTCTGCTACACAAACACATTTTCCAACAACCCTAAGGCAAACAAGCGAGCCCTCACGGCCGTTTACTGCCTTCCCACCTTCCAGATTCAAGAAGGTCTCACGTCTCTCTTACATCTGGAAAAAATACTCTCTTTGTCTCTCCCTTTCTCCCAATTTCAGTTTCTTTCTTTCGAAAACTGTTTGATTGATTTGAGCGTCGGAGTGTTTTCGGTGGGATAATTTTTCGCTGACACGCTGACCTCCTGTTCTGTTTAGTGGTGTGTAGGATCCAACTCAGGGAATGGAACCGGAACCACGACGAGAGGATCCACCGAATTTGTTCAAAATTTGGATCCAGAGACGTATCATTGGCGCATTCTGTGAGAAGCGCTTACAAAAGCCAATCACAAAATCTGCACAAACTCTCTCTGTCAGCCTCTGATTCTGTAATGGTGAATACGAGAGCCCAAGCTAGCGATCTCGCTAGAGACGCTGCAAACCCCGACCAGGATCACGCTACTGGTGCCATGGTCAATGGGGCTACAGGCGGAGTTTCACCGCCTTATTTTCAACAACTAGTGGAGTAGATGTAGGATAACAATCGCCTGCTTCAGTTATTTTGCGTTCAGAACGAGTAACGATAGTAGGCGGCTCCACCAGCAGCCATCCCTGCCCCTGCCACCAAGAGGGGTGGCCAGAGGAAGAAGAAGCCGGCCAAAAGGCCCGAGAAAGCCAGAGACAATCCGGCTCCAGCATCCTCCCGTATTCCTGGCCGAAACAGGCCTGAGGAACGCTCCGGGAGCACGTTTCCACCAGAAAGCCCGAAGAGAAGAAATCCCCGATACTCTCGGGCAGAAGACAACAACGCAGTCCAGGAGCGAGCCTCCAGGACTGCCAGATCCACTGGAGGCAGCAGCCGACCGGCTACTGAACCCACCAGGGAGAAGACGGAGTTGAAGGATTACCTCAACTCCAAACGATCAGCAAACGTCGCTCGTTCCGATCCGTGGGTGGATAAGATCTGGAACCGTGTGTTCCAAGAGGAGGAGCGCGCCATTGACTTGGACCGATCTCCTTTAACTGCAGAGATCTTGAGCAGTCCACTGCCGACGAAGTTCAAGATGTCGTACCTTGACTTCTACGATGGGGCAGTGATCCGGTTGACCACTTGGATCACTTCCGCACCCATCTGAGTCTACAAGGGCTAGAAGACTCAGCGATGTGCCGCTACTTTCCGCTCACGCTGAAGGGAGATACTCGAATCTGGTTCCATCACTTCCTTACAGGCACCATCAGCAGTTTTCGTGAACTCACAGATCTCTTCCTGACTTAGTACGCTTCGAGTCGACAGGAAGAGAAAAACAGCCATGGCATCTCTCTCACATAAAGCAGAAACCAGGAGAGAACCCATGACGTTTCTTGGATCGCTTTGTGGCGGAGGTCAGAAGGATTTCCAGGATCACAGAGGAGATAAAGTTGGGTAGTTTCATCTCTGCGCTTACTTACGGTGACTTTTTCAAGCACCTGACCCACAAAAATCCTCAAATCTTCCACAATGCGGAATCCATCACCCAAGCCTACGCTGCGGCGGAGGAGGCCAAAGAGGCAAAACGTCCAGAACGGGTGGATCAACCTCAGCCGTTCCCTGGTGAAGGGAAGAGAAAGTACAGTGGCAGAGAACACCCCCACCAGAAGTAGCACCAAACTGGGCCCCCAGAACGCAGAGACTATGGGCCCACCAGTTTCAAACCTCTGACGGACACGCGCACCAACGTCCTCATGCAGATTCTTGGAGAAAAATTTTTGAAGTGGCCCAAACCGCTGAAGAAAGACTCTGGAAATCAGTCGAAATACTGTGACTTTCATCGCTCTACTGGCCATAAATTGATGACTGCAAGATGCTGCAAAGGGAGATCGAGGATCTGATTCGCAGAGGCCACCTCACGAAGTTTGTTAGAGGTCCTGGACAGAGCTTAGGAGTGGCTAATGAAGAGGGGCAGGAGCAGACCCCACCCCAGAACAGGGTTGCGGTGAGAGTGGTTAATATAGTCACCACCCGACCTGCCAAGAACCTAGCTGACAGCAAGGAGCAGCAGACTAGGAGGAAGAAGCAGAGCACAGTAGACAATACGATTAGTTTCAGTGATAGTGACTCAACTCATGTAGTGTCCCCCCATGCAGACCCTCTTGTTATATCAGTACTCGTTTCAGAAGGTAGTACGGACTACTAGTTGAAACGAGTCTTTATCGATAATGGAAGTTTTAAAGATTTACTTTATTTGGATGCCTTCTTTAAGTTAGGTCTAAAAAAGAACCAACTCAAACAGTGCCCGTTTAGGGGACTATTCAATTAGAAGTTACCTTAGGGACGTACCCAAAGACAGCGAGTCGCACACTTACCTTTCTAGTAGTTAACTTGCCCTCCGTTTACAACGCGATATTAGACAGGCCGTGCTTGACAGTATTTGGGGCGGTCACCTCAATTCCGTACCTCAAAATGAAGTTCCCGACACCTTACGGTGTGGGAGAGGTGTTAGGCGACCAAATAATCGGACGGACATGCTACATGTCCCAGATTGCCCCTAGTGGCAGCCCTGGGACGATGGGAGAACTCGATCATCGAGACGAGACCACCCTACAGCAAGCGCAGTCTGGTGAAGCCACAGATCTGGTCCCACTAAATCCGAAGAAATCGAAAAAGTGTGTGCAAATTGGCGGCTCACTCACTGGCACACTGTGCACTGAACTGATCACGTTCCTGTAACGGAACGCCGATATGTTCGCGTAGACTCCCGCAGACATGCCCGGAATTTCTGTTGAGGTGAAGGTTCACAAGTTGGGCCTCGATCCTGGCCGGAAGCCGGTCAGGCAGAAGCGGAGAAACCACTCTACAGAGAAACTGATCGCCATCCGAAAGGAGGTGAAAAAGTTACTGGACGCCGGATTTATTAGAGAAGTCTAGTATCCAGATTGGCTTTCAAATGTCGTCCTGGTTAAAAAGAGCAACGAAAAATGGCGAATGTGCATCGATTTTACCGACGTCAACAAGGCCTGCCCGAAAGATAGTTTTTTCTTGCTCATGATAGACCTACTGGTTGACTCCACGGCTGGACATGAGCTGCTAAGCTTCATGGACGCCTATTCGGGTTATAACCAGATTCGAATGAGTCCGAAAGACGAGGAACATACATCGTTCATGACGAACCAAGGCACATACTGTTACAAAGTAATGCCCTTCGGACTGAAAAACGTTGAAGCAACTTACCAGTGACTGGTCAACAAGATGTTCGAAAAATATATTGGTCGCAACATGGAGGTCTACGTCGATGACATGCTCGTCAAGAGTAGAGTCACTGGCGACCACATACGTGACCTGGAAGAATCATTTGAGGTGCTCTGCTAGCACCAAATGAAGCTGAATCCAGCCAAATTTGTCTTCGGGGTGGCCTCTGAAAAGTTCTTGGGTTTCATCGTCTCCCAGAGAGGGATCGAGACAAACCCAGAAAAGATCAAGGCCCTCGCTGACATGGCTCCCCCACGGAGCGTCAAAGACTCCAGCCATTAACTGGGCGGCTGGCGGCTTTGTCTCACTTCCTCGCGAAGTCTAGTGACAAGTACCAGCCCTTTTTTAAAGCCTTGAGAGGGATAAAATTTAACGGATTTCAGTAGACGGCTGACTGCCAGACAGCCTTCAATGAATTGAAGCAGTATCTGGCTAGCCCACCATTGTTAGCGTCACTCAAAGACGGAGAGGAGCTGTACATTTACCTGGCGATTTTAGAAGTATCCCTCAGCTCCGTCCTCGTGCGCTAGGAATCCGATACCCAGCAGTCGGTCTACTATGCGAGCAAAATATTGACCGACTCAGAAACGCGCTATCCACGCGCTGAAAAAATGGCCCTAGCACTTATCTTCGCAGCGCAAAAATTGAGGCCATACTTTCAGGCGCATCGTATAGTGGTCCTCACTGACCAGTCGCTGAAAGGTATGCTTCAGAAACCAGACGTTTCGGGACGGTTGGTGAAGTGGGCTATCAAATTGGGTGAGTTCGATATCGAATTTAAGCTCAGACCTGCCACAAAAGCGCAGGCTCTAGCTGACTTTATTGTTGATACCACGACCCCAATTCACGAGGAACAGCCCACAGAAAATGCAGAACAACCAGACGAAGTTTCAGAATGGACACTCCACGTGGACGGATCGTCCACGGACAGTGGCAGCGAATCGGGGGTGGTCCTTACGACCCCTGATAGATTCGAGGTTAAGTATTCCCTCAAACTTGACTTCCCAGCGACCAATAACGTCGCCGAGTACGAAGCCCTATTAGCTGGCTTACGATTAGCAAAAGAGTGCTCTGCCAAGAAGTTGACAGTTTATAGCAATTCCGAACTAATCGTCAACCAGGTTATAATGGGGGCTTTGAGGCAAACAACCCTTCCGTGGCCAAGTACCTAGCAAAGGCAAAGGAGGCTATCCAGGGTTTCGACAAATTGGCCCTGATTCATGTTCCCAGAACTGAAAACTGGAAGACAGACCGGTTGGCTAGAGCCGCCGCTGCCGAAAACCCAGAACAGTACTTGAGGGACATGACGAAGGTTCTGAATGCTCCCAGCATAGAGAAACAGGAGGCGATGCAGATTTCTAAGACGAAAAACTGGATGACGCCCTACCTTAGATACTTGGCTGACGGATCACTCCCAAAGGATGCTGAAAAGGCCAAGCGAGTTAAAAAGACAGCTGGCTGGTACACTGTAGTCGATGGGCTGTTGTATCACCATGGATACTCGACTCCGTACTTCCACTGCTTGTCACCCGAGGAGACTGACTACGCGCTGGGTGAAGTTCACCTCGTGATCTGCAGATCACACGTAGGCGGAAAAAACCTGGCCTTCAAGATCATGCGGCACGGCTATTACTAGCCATCGATGAAAAAGAACGCGCTTGAGTTTGTAAAGAAATATGAAAGCTGCCAACTTCATGGCAACCTTGACCATCAGCCATCCGCTCACCTGAAGTCACTTCAGGCTCCATGGCCCTTCGCGCAATGGGGGCTCAATATTCTCGGCCCATTTTCCATTGCCACGGGACAAAGAAAGTTATCATCGCAGGTATCGACTACTTCACCAAGTGGGTCGAGGCAGTCCCGCTAGCAAAAATTACGGAGCACAATGCACTGAAATTTCTTCGCCAGAGCATTGTCTGCAAGTTTGGCATCCCAGAGGTCGTAGTGACCGACAACGGGATCTAATTTTTTAGAAAACGCTTCACCAAGTATTGTGCCAGCCTTGGTATCAAACTGGTCCACACTTCAGTGGCATACCCCCAAGCCAACGGGCAGGTGGAGGTTACGAACAGAACGCTACTCCACGGATTAAAGATTAAGCTGGAGGACGTTGGAGGCTCCTGGGATGACGAGCTCCCATCCGTCCTCTGGTCTTATCGGACAACCCCGAAGGAACCAACGCACGAGACACCCTTTAACCTCTGTTACGGGATTGAGGCGGTCATCCTGATCGAAATCGGGCTTCCGAGTCTCAGGGTAGAGTCTTTCGACCCACAGACCAACTCCCAGAAAATTAGGGGGCACTTAGACTTGTTGGAGGAAGCCCGCGACGCCGCCAGAATATGGACAGCAGCCTACCAATAATGAGTTATCCGGTACTACAATAAAAATGTGAAAGCCCGGCAATTCGACGTTGGGAACTTGGCCCTACGGGGCGTTGAGGCCACGGGCAAGCTGGTCAGCCGCAATAAGCTCTCCCCTAACTGGGAAGGGCCTTTCTTGGTCTTCGCTGTCCTGCGAAACGGAGCATACAAACCCCGAAACCAGGATGGGAAGCTGGTCCCGCGAATGTGAAACGTGATCCACCTCAAACGCTATTTTCAATAGGGAACCCAGGTATGCACTCGCCCATTTGTGTGCATTCATTCGCATGCTTGTTTTAATTTGGTAAAGTGAGAAGTTTACTTATCATATAGAATCCTAATTTTTGTGTGCATACATGTATACTGTGTTTGCCTTGTAGGATTACCCGACCTAGACTGCCCTTAAGTCGGGAGGGTCTTCACCCTCTCGTTAAACTCTGGTCATCCAGGCGGTCAAAAGCTGTCGAATTTGAACCTCGGTCATCCGAGCAGCCCGTTAGCGGTCGTATTTAAACCCCGGTCATCCAGGTGGCCCATGAGCGGTCTTAAACCCTAGTCATTCAGGTGGCCCATAAGCAGTCTTAAACCTTGGTCATCCAAGTGGCCCTTTAGCGGTCAAAAAACTTTAGGGGGCTAGTGCAGCACACGCGACGACCTCCCTCACGGGGAGTAGCAACGTCAGTCAACGACGGTCGAAGGGAGAAGCGTTTCTTCTCCAATATTGGCTGCCCAAGTCATTACTTGCACGGCGCCACTGGCTGGTTAACACAACCGCCTACCCAACTTAAGGACTTTATTCCTTAGGCAGCTAGCCAACTAGGTTGGCCACCCCACATAATAACCTTCTCAACAAAAGGATAGCGTGATCGAGCAGTGACAAGAAGCGTTTATTTTCCAACGGTAACTGCCCAGGTTACCACTTGGACAGCACCGCAATGCTGGTTAACATAACCACTTGCCGAGCTCAAGGATTTAGCTCCTTAGGCAACCAAGCAACGGTCGCCGACCAATCAGGTTGGCCGCCTAATGCAACGATACACACAAAAAAGCAATAAAATCAATGGACACCCACTAAGGAAAATTCCTGTTTTATTGCATTTAATTATGTTACACGGTTACATCAATACAAAAACAAAGAGGAAAACACAACGGCAGTCTCTGGCTGTCATGGGGGATCCCCTACAAGGTCTTCTTTGCGCTGCGCCGCTCTGTTGGATTGATTGATGAGTTCGGCTGGAAAATTGGGATCAATCAACCGCGCGATACGCCGGCCGACGTTGATCCCCTCCAACAGCCACGCATGCAGCATGCCTTCAAGCTCGATGGGACGAATATGGAGAGCAAGATCGTTTTCTAGGTCTGTAATTCGGTCCGCAAGCCGCTTTTTGACTTTATTATGTCGATCGTCCTCCTCTTTCAAGCGGGCGACCTCAACCTTCAGCTCAACATTTTCCGTCTCCATCCCTACTAGAACAGCCTCCAGGGCAGCAGTCTACTCACGAAGCTCCCCTCCAGAAGCAGCCAACCTAGCTTCTAACCAGGAGATCTCAGCATCTCTATCCGCGATTACACGATCGCGTTGCTCAACCTCCCGGGAGAAGGTAGAGATCAGCCTCATCGACTGCACAAGACAACAGCAAAATGTAAGTTATAAATACAAGGAAGAAAGAAGTGCAATGAGGCTATTAAAGGAATCATACCTAGTAAATCTTCCTTGAGGGCGTCACAGGCCTGGACTCTAGACCTGGCCCAGTTGGCGGTGGACCAGGTGGCGATGGACCAGGAGCATCCTCTCGCGCCAAGCTCGCCGCTGCCCCATCCAAAATGCGGTCCAGGAACACATCAGTCTTGTCCATGGCAGCTGCGGGCTCCTCCCTTGCAAGATCCGGAGTGGATGCAGCGGGCTCCTCTCTGGTGGCCTCTGACGCAGCTGTTGAGGAGTCGAGCTCTACCATTGGCTCCATAACAGAAGTCTGCGTAGCCACCGCCGGCTCACAAGCCGAATCCTCCATGGACTCCATCCACGCAGCGCCCGGAGTCACTCTTGACGCAGGCTGCGCCAGGATGACTCCACCTGCCTCTGCCGGCTAGTCTTCAAAAGTCTTCTCCACGCTCGCAGCACTACCGGATCCACTGCAGATCCCAACGGCGACATAATCAACGAGCGACGACAACGTCGAAGGGGTCTCTAGCACCTTCTCAGATGGTGGGCCGGTAAACCCTTCGTCGGTGTGTCGCATACGGATGATTACGCCCCCGGACTCTTCAGGGTTCACCATTCTTACCGGGGGCCTTTGTTTTTGAACCTGGGATGGCGGTCCCCAGTTAACCTTCTTGGACTCCGCTCAGGAAACCAAAAAGTCACGATTAAAATCATTGGGGTTCCCCGTTATTGCCTTCGTCAACCACGCGTACACGACCGACTCCGACGGGGACGACGTCCCAAAATGCGCCTCCGGAATCTCGCCCCACTCTTTCGCGATGGGTCATTTGTCCCCCACGCTTACGAAGAAGAACCGGTTCTTCCAATTCTTCAACGAGTCGTGAATGGCCTTATTAATTTTTGTTCCGGTGCGAGGGGAGAGCGATATCTATTCTCCCCCCTGATTCACTTTAAACAAAACCCTAATGCCGGACATCCTAAACTTCTGGCCGAGTTTTCGAGCAAAAATACACATATTGCAAAGATACATCATGGCGTTGACATGAAACTGAGCAATGGGTACTCGCAGGGCCTTCATGATCAACTCCAGTTCCTTCAGCAACGGCAGGTGGAGGCCGCTCCTCAGATGGGCCTCGTAAACAGTGATGTGCCCCTTTAGTGGAGCATAAGCTCTGCCGTTCTTGCCCGGCACTCTCCAGGCAATCTCCTTAGGAATGTTAAATTCGACGCACAGAACTTTGACGTCGTTTTCTCTCAGAACGGAGGCAAAATTAGCAGCGGAAGCCATGGTTACACAGGAAGTTAGGTTTTTCAGAAAACGCTCTTGAAGAGTTAGAATGAAGAAGACAACGGATTGAAGGCGTAGGTAATTTCAAAAATACGGAAGGGAAACTTAAGCACCAAACACAAAACCCCTCATTAAGAACGCCATCAATCCTGCCACGTGTCACCTCCCTACTTGACCCTGCAAAAGGACGGATCTCTGGCGCATTAATGGCCAGGATCTCTGCCCAACCAACGGGAGACACGTGTCGCTTTCTGTCCTGTAAACTGGCTAAAGACCGACAGAAAACTCTTCCAGAATTGACCAGGACGGTCAACAATTCTGGTGCTCCGGAATTGACCAGGACGGTCAACAATTCTGGTTCTCCGGAATTGACCAGGGCGGTCAACAATTCTGATGCTCCGGAATTGACCTGGACGGTCAACAATTCTGGTTCTTCGGAATTGACCAGAACGGTCAATAATTCTGGTTCTCCGAAGTTGACCAGGACGGTCAACAATTCTAGTATTGGTCTAGAATTTCCAACAATTCTAGGAAATCAGATGAAAATGATGGTCTATAAGTTGAGTTTCATGTCTGAAAACAAGCCTATAGACAAAAAAGACGAAATTATTTCATTGAAAAACTCATAACAATTAATGAAGAGGTCAACAAATTAACCAATACTATATTTATCAGAGAAGTAAACTATTCGGATTAATTATCGAATGTTATCCATGTCAAAAAGTGTAACAACAAATGGAGGATATGTATCGACTTCATAGATATAAACAAAGTATGTTTGAAAGATAGTTAACTACTTTTGATGATCAATCAGCTGGTATATTCAATATCTAAACACTAACTATTGAGTTTCATGATACTTATTTCAGATATAATCAAATTCAAATGATCTAGAAGATGAATAAATGACCTTTTTCATAATAGATTAGGGAATTTATTGCTGTAAAGTAATATTGTTCGGCTTGAAGAATGCTAGCACAGCTTATTGAAGGTTAATATTTGAATAATAGATTGGAAAAAGTATGGAGGGGTATGTTGATAATATACTAGTCAAAAGCGTACTTATCGGTGATCATATTAATGATTTGGTCAAAAGATTTAAAGTACTTAGAATATAATAAATGAAGCAAAACCTGACTAAATACATCTTTGCGGTAACATCTGGTAAGTTTTTAGATTTTATTGTTTTACAATGTGGGATAAAGGTAAATCTGGATAAAATCAAAGTTATAATAAATATGAAACTGCCTTGAATTATTAAGGAGATTCAAAGATTGATTGGATATCTTATAGCCATATCCCAATTTATGGTAAAATCGGCTAAGAAATATTTATCATTCTTCATGGTATTAAAAGGAGTAAACACAAGCAGTTTCCAATGAACAAATCAATGTATATAAGAGGTTATTCAATACCTTATATGTACTAACAACAGTCAATTATTGTAATATCCTGAATTTTTGTTCAAATTAATTTAATATTAATGGTGACTTTGGGTAATTCGGGTATGAAAAAAATTAATTTAATATTATAAAATTTGGAAGGATATTTGGATCAGTTGGATTGATACCCAATGTGCACTTGGGCTATTGCCCAAATATCGATTTTGATTTTGAAATAAAATAATAATA
>JAODPA010066590.1:0-10864 GCA_025585075.1 Nepenthes mirabilis
CTCTTCCACAATAAAAAAGGAACAAATCAATTGCTTTGAAAATTGTAAAGGAAGAGAGAGATTGTCACTCGGACAATGAGTCATATGATGATGAGGATTTTGCCATATTTGTAAAAAATTTTAAGAAATTCTTTAAAAATAATAATAGCGAACGATCTTTCAAAAGAAATGATCCGTTTCATCCTTCAATCAATAAAGATAAAAAGGAAACTAAAAATTTTAAAAATAAGAAGTCTCAAGGAATTTAATGCCATGAATACCACGACTTTGGTCATATCTGAACTGTGTACCCTAATTTTAAGCATCAAAAAGAAAAAGTTTTAAATGTGTGTCTAACGGACGATGAAGATGATGAAAATCATGATGAAAAGAAGATAATAAAGTAAATTATATAGCATTCAAGATATCTATTATTAGTGATGATGAAGCTACCAGTGCGCCTTCTGAACAATCAGATTCCTCTCATGAAGAATCTGATAACGATTTTGATGGACTATAAAAAAATATATGACAAACTATTTAGAGAATACTTAAAAGTAAAGAAAATAAATAAAGTCTAAAACAGTAAACTCATCGACTTGGAAAAAGAAAAAGCTGAAGCTATGACCCAATTGAATAGTGCGACAAAGATACATCGTGAATTAGAAATGAATAAGAACTCTTTAATTACCAAAATTAAATCATTAGAATTAGAGTTTGAGAACACTAAGAACGACATGAGCAAATTTTCAAGTGAAACCAAAAAGTTTGATTATATGTTGGGTCTTGAAAAATATGCTGGAAATAAAAAGAGTTTAGGATATGTTGAGAATATTCCCCAACACGGCCTACAACCTAAAACTATCTTTATTCCTACCACAAAAATTTCACAAAAAACTGTTCACACATGTAAACTCACTAAGTTAATGCCTCATCGTGTGGAGAAAAGATTTGGCTCAAATCATTTGCCTAATCAATATAGCGAAAAGGTCATGAATAAACCCACTCAAATTCACCTGTCAAATAAAACAAATACCTATTTCCACCAAAGACCTAAATAATTCCCTTTCGTGCCTAAGTTTGTGCCTACTTGTCATACTTCTGGACAGATTGGTCACATTTGTCTCTATTACTATACCATAAATTTTTTATACAACCAAAGATAAGGAACAAAAATGCACAAACTTGCTCATTACATTCAACAACTAAATGAACAAGCAAACAGGTTGAAATAGAAAGTGAACTTGGGGAGAAAATTATGGGTCAAGTGAGCTGAAATCCTAATCAAATTTAAAAAAAGGGTGGCAATTTTCTTTTTCAGGATAATTTTTTGTTAAATTTACATAAAAAAAAGGCACGCGTAATGTGCGCTGGCATTCTATGGGCTCGAGTGCACGCTGCCCCTCCTCTTTATCTTCTAGCACGTGGAGTAAGACTTGTGAATCCTATTTCAATACTCTCTGTTCTCACAGAAATTTCACTCTCTCCTGCTACCTCTCTCCGTCACCTACCTTCAGATCTACCTTCCTTCCTCTCCATTATGAGCGTCTTCGAGGTAATTTCTCTCCTTACTCTCCGTTTATTCCTTTGTATTTTCATCCACCATTAATGGCAACGCTGACCATTCTTCCTTTTGTTTTTGGTTGAATTTTCTCATAGATCACCGTTTTCTTACCAATTTGCTCCAAATCCATAAGTTATTGCGTGAATCTAGTGTGTCGGCCATAGATCTTGTGCGTCCCCTATTTCCTGGTTCTTTCGGTACCAATGGTTCCTCCCTGGCCTTGTCCCGTGCTGCACTCCCATGGCTGGGTATTCCTCGGTATGGATTCGACTCGAATTATCTCGCAAGCAGCCCTGAGGCTCCGGTCTCTAAGACTAGTGGCGCGCGGCTCGCGCACTAGGGTTGCCCCTAGTGCATCTTGGCGCTCCTGTCAAGCGTCCACTTTGCACCACTAGAATTGTGCCTCCCTTCGTTCCTCATAAACCCCCACCCACACACACACGTTTCAACAAAAACAAATAAAAAAAATAAAAAACACTCATTTCTATACATACATATACATATATAAATGGGGGTGTTGGTATAACCTTACTTAGGTGTTTTTACAATCTTCCCTTTATATGTGTATTTTCAGATGTCGGGTCTGCGCTAGTCATCTGCTCGAAAAATGATCGGCAAATGCAATCGGCCAAGTGACCTCTCTGCTCCCAATTTCTTTATTAGTTTTAAGACTGAGGCCTTGTTTTCCATGCACATATCCCATCGATAACTCTCCCTTGAACGGAAAGTCGGCCTTGATTCCCTCAACCCTTCTATCTTCTCTGTCTTTATTGACTAATATTGGGAGCCGGTCCTCACTGGTTTGATTACTTCTTCTCTTATACTTATTTAAGAATTTTATTCTAACATTTACGAGTCTTACTTCGATTCTTTTTTGACTTTCTTACGGGGGCAACACCTCCAGATTATTCTGAATATGATTGCACGGGTTCTTGATCTTCCTCGGGTGACAAATCCGGACCACCCTTTCCCCCCGTTCTCCAGGCCATACCCAAATGAGATCGCTATATTCCTTCATGGTGCACCCATGGAGTGGCATGGGTAATCTTTCAAGACTTACCTTCTCTCCCCTCGATGCCTGGTTGTGAGCCGCATCATGTTCTCAAACCTTTTTTCTATTTATCACTTTTCCACAATTACCATGGACAAAGCACTGTTTATGTATGCTCTCTTGAGTGGGCGGCTTATTGATTTGCCATCTCGCATCTTTTCTCACATCTTCTCCCATTTCACCACCTATAAAGATGACAACCTTCCCCAATGGTGCCTCATTCACTGGCTACTTGCTGAACTCGGTCTTTCTTTTTCTGATCTTCCTCGTCTCCAACTTGCATGCCCTATCACTTCCACCACATTGCCCAGAATTGATCCCATACTCGTCGCTTTGTCGCAGATCCCCAATAGCCATTTCATGAGCTTCTCCCTGAGGTGCCTTTCTCTCAGCCCGAAGGTGGCCCCTTTTGCTCCGTCTTGTCTTACCATGATCCCTCGAGTCCTAGACCTTCTGCTCCTCCCTAGCACTCCATCTCTTCCTCCGTCACTCTGATGGATCAGATATTTTGCCTTACCAATCACATTGAGCATCTTTATTTCTTGCAGGAGCTCATTTATACTTCGCAGTCTTAGTTGCGTTCAGATATTATTGCTATCTTTGAGCGTACGGATGCCCACTTGGCTACCGAGGAGGTTGAGCTTCGATAGAGGCGGCGTCATTATGGTCCTCTACCCTCCGGTGATTCTTCAGGCTCTGAGTGATCCCCTCTCTTTTGCTATTCATGACAAAAAGTGGGAGACCATATGTTTGCTTTGTTTCTCGGGAGAGCCGTTGTTATCTTTGTTAGGGGGAGATATTCTTATTTTTGTTAAGGAGAGTTCTTCTTGGACTTTTCAGAGGGGCTGTGATACTTATATTTGTCTTACTGACTTTACAGACTATACTGTTTTCATTTATTGTGTTGCTCTTATTATCGTTCCTATTCTTTTATGCCGTGTACGTTGCTAAGCTATTGTGCATGGTTATCTTCCTTTTATATTGCTCTAAACATATTATATTTCTTTATATTATGCTTGTTTGTACTAACTATAGTTGACTAGGCAACACAATTATAGTGACGACACAATAGCTACAATATCGACACAGCAGCTCTTGTGTTGATTTTTATGTTTACTTATTGTATTATTTTTATTTCTCACTAGGTGTAGATTTTCATGTACATGAATTCTATCTTGGTAGTGTCGGAATCCATGCTTCTTTTATTTTTTTTGCTTTATGTGTTTCGTCACGGAATTGTCAAAGGGAGAGATTATTAAGGTCATTTTTATGGTTGTCATATTCTATGACCATATTTAGTCATGTGTCGATATTGGATTATATTCATCGAAGTATTGCATCAATTTATTTTCGTGGCTGTCCTTTCCTGGGTTCCAAGAGCACCGCGCCTACTGTTCGCCTAATCGTCGCTCAAGCCCGGATTCCAAAAGCCCTACGCCTGTCGTACGCTCGCCATCCACTCAAATCCTGATTCTAGGAGCCCCGTGCCTTCCGTGCGCTTGAACCTAAAATCTAATGACCATCTGCTCGAAACTCATCACCTTCTCGCTCGAGCCCAAATAGGGTTTCCTTTTGAAACCCTAAATGTGCTCGCCGCATGCTTGAGCTGCGTTTAAGCACCGAGGTAACGGTCTTTTATTTTAAACGCATTTTTCGAGCTCTATAGAAATTTTCTTTTTTCTTTAGTTGCCCTAACTCTTACTTATGCATTTTGGAGCGTCCCCTTTGAGAGAAAATAAGCTTCCACTACTTTACTCATTGCTCCATTTGAGAAAATCGAAATTATATCATTGTGTTTCATATGCTAAGAGGTTTTCTCACCACCTTCTCTTTACTAATTCAACGCTCCTACCATTTTACCTTCGTTGGTGACATAGGTATTGTGAAGAAGGGGATCTAGTGGTGTTTGCTACTTCAAGCGGTTCGAGAGAGAAAATTGAAGTGAAAATCAGAAGGCATCCAGTTTCGTTGCCATGGGTAAATCCAAAGAGTTCCTTGGTAGGGATCATAAGACGAGAGTAAGTCGGTTAGGTCAGCGCGTTATTACCACCCGATCTGTAAGTTAATTTTCATAGTGCATTTTTCTATGGCCGTTGAAACCCGGAAAGTTTATTTTCGATTATCGTCGGTATTAAGTTTTTTCATCATCACCAAAAGTTGTCTCTTTTTACTATTACTTATTGTCGTATACGTTTTATATATATTATTGTTCTTAGTATCTAAATATAAATATTCTTTACGTGTATTGAATATTTAATTTTATACTATTTTTGTTAATTCGGCATGATGTCAAAACTTTGTTGTATATTTTGGGACGAAACATTCCTTTCACAATTGACTCACTTCCTACTTGCAGCTTGCCTCTACCAAGGCATAAGACCTTGTTACATAAGTTTCTGACTTGTGGGTGACTTACTATCTGACTTTGCCAAAGGTAACATCAGCAGCATGAATGTGTGGCTTGCACCCAACCTTTGGGAGCCAACTGCGAAAGGAATTCACCTTGAAAAGACTAAATATTCGGTACAACATCTAGATCTACAATTTAACCTCAAATTGAATACAAATTTGTCCATAAACCAATATAATTCGTCAAGATTTACACTCAAGTGTCACATTAGATGCTTATTTTTCATTGGGAGTCTACTTTATTGCAAATTAGCCCTCTCGATCAAAAAGACTTTTCAAGGAACAAAACTATACAATGCAAAATAGTCCCTAGAAAGGGTATGAAATGAGAAGGCTACACTTTAAAACGCAATACTATACTGTGTATGAAAAATCTACATTGGTATTTTTGATAACAATATGGGTATCCCTTCATTGGACTATGTCAGATTTAAATGCTTTACATCAGTTAAGTTAGACGGTGCCCTAAGGCTTATTAGATACTCTTGCTGTAATTCGACCAAATTATACGTAATCCGATGCAACAAAACAAGCTTGAACCCTCCAATAAATAATAACTATTAAATTCGTGAGTATAATGAATATAACAATGAACAATAGTTTCAATGTGGAAAACTTTCTTTAATTAATAAAAAAATACGGAATAAATTTTGACCAAACTATTATAAAATAATATTGATTATAGCTAACCCCCTCTGAAATACCTTCATTATAAACTAAATTGAAGAATCGTTGAATATTAACTTCTTCAATATACCTAACAACCCACAAGAAAAATATACCAAAAAATAAGAACATTCAAATGAAAATGCATCCTAGAAAATAACACTAAAATAATGTACTCGATCTTAAAGATAACAAATTTAAATCAGGCATCAACTGAATGTTGAATCTTTTTGTCTACTCTTTTTTTCTCCTATCTGTTTATGCAGTGCTCCTTATGTGATAAAATAATTTCGAATACTCTAAAATTTAGTTAGGTATGACTTTATATTAGAAATAACGTATAAGCGTCAATTAAGTATACATCAAGTGTAACCTCCATAAACAAGTGGTATACAAGTGCAACCTTTTTGGACAAATCACGTACGTGTTTTACTCAAACGTGCATTAGGTGCCACTCCTCTAAACAAATAGTGCACATGCGTCCCTCAGATATCCATCATACACCACACTGCTGACTTTCGATTGATTATCGACCAACTTTCATACAAACCTTCGATATCTTTTTTCGTTCGAATAATCCTTAACCAACTTGTAGTCGATCTTTGTACGAGTATCATATGGCTCTTACTTATAATCTTCGTCTGAGTGTAGCACGTACGAATGTCATACATCCTCTAGATAGCAATCTATTTGTTGTGGCACTTACAAAAAAAATAATCCAAACCTTAACAATTTTTTTCTTATGACCTTGTAAGGAATCATTTGTTTTTACCGATGACCATTATCTCTCACCCTTTGACAACTTTTCCTCCGTATGAATATTGGAGTCGACCTCAATAAGTTTAAACAACACCCTATTCTACTCCACCAAATTTGGGGTATTCTCATTCCCCTTTAACTTCTTCTCCACGATAGAATCACTCCTCCTTACACTTTTCATCGGCTTCCTCTTCCCGCTACCTTGATCAATATCCTCATTGATCACCTTAGTATCGTCATAAATAACCAAAACTTCTATCAAATACCGACTAGAACACTTACTTTCCCTTATTATAACTGATGCATCTTAGGTAAATTTTCACTAACTTTTCCTAAATGCTATGCAAAAGCCTTTTTTGTCAAGCTCTTTAGTTGAAATCATATTCAACCGTTAATCCAAGGTATGTCACACGCTCTTCAATATAAGTTTAATCATATTACTTATCTGCAAGTTAATGTTCTCGATACCAATAACCCTAGATGATCCCTCATTATATATCTTTAATATCTTATAATCCTTAGACATAAAGGAAGTAAGGAGGGAATTTATCGATATTGTATGGTATGAGGAATCACTATTTATAATCGAATAAGTCTTCTAGCTCAAAAAGCACCATGTCTTCCCTGTGTGAATGACTAAAAAGTCTACACAAATAGCAATAGAGTTCTAATCATTTCTATTATGATCCCTCCTCTCTTGACATTTGCCACTCCTTCCTTCTACTTTTTCTTGAAATAGCTTCATGTGACTCTTCTTACCACAATAGAAGTGCTCCATGTCGTAAAATTTAGACTGATCGTCACTCCTCTTTAACTTGTCACCTTGGTCCTTCAATATCCCATGCCCCCGATTGCTAGTGGATATCAAAAAATACAACTCCCCTGAAATCTCAACTCTTCCCTTCTATTTGGACTTATTCATAAGTAAATAAGTTATGACGTGAACATATCCTTCCTAAACAACAATATTAAGATAATATCATTATATGAGGTCAGTAAAAAATAGCAACACCAACTCTTTATCTTTCCCCTTGATATTCTCATTAATGTTGATATATGCATCAAAATTTGGTTAAACTTATCTAAATTTTTCTCAAAATTTTACCATTTCGACAATCAAAGGCCATAGAATTTTTTTTTTACATGTAAACTTATTAATGATTTGGATTTGTACCGATCTTCAAATTTCATCAAGACCTTCATTGGATCTAACAAACCAATAATTTTTTCAAAAGTATAATCTGCGAGATATAATTTGATTGTACAATTAGTAAGATCCCTCATATCTTGTCTCTCTCGGTCATTCATCTTTCCCAACTTATCCTTCTTACTTTAAAATTCTTTTACTATTTCTTTCCGGATCAAAATATTTCTTATTATTTTTTATCAAAGAATAAAACTAATTTACACATCAAATTATTCAACATAGAATGGAAGGCTCTTTGATATTGATGTCATCAAATTATAATTTTTGTAACTATAAAAATCTACTCTCTGATACTATTTGTTAGATTTTGATCAAAACACTTGACGTAATAGAACAAATTCAAACCCTCCATGCAACATCAATAACCATACTTAGAACACAATATTTGTAATGGAAAAAAAATTTTCAACCATGAAAATTTATAGGATAGATTCCGATCAAATCCATTATAAAATAGTATCGGTTATAAATAACTCCCTCTAAAATTTTTTGACTATAAACTTGAGTAAAGAATGATTAAATGATAACCCTTTCAATACACCTAATAATCTAAAAGAGAAAATGCGCCTAAAATTGAGAGTAACAAAAGAAAATACGTCCTAAAAAATAACACTAGAATAACATATTTAATTTTAATAAAAAATAAAACTTAAATCAGACCTCAATCGGACGTTGAACATCTTCATCTTTCTATTCTTCTCTTTTCTCTCTGTAAGATGCTCATTATTTTAGAAAATAATTTTGAATGTTTTAAACTAGTATTGAGTGCAATTTTATATTAGAAATAATGTATGAGTGTCGATTAAGTATATAGTAGGCATAACCTCCCTAGACAAGTGGCACACGAGTTCCACTTCTGGGTAAACCACACACATGCTTCACTTGAATACACATCAGGTGCCACTCATCTAGATAAATAGCATACGTACGTTCCTTAGGTAGCCATCATACACCACCCTATTGACTTTTTACTGATTATTGGCCAACTCTTACATGAACATTATGCGTTTTTTAGCATCATTTACCGCTTAAATGACCTTTAACCGGCCTTCTATTGATCCTCACATGAGCATCGTGGATCCTTGTTTGACATTTTCACCAAAGTGTATCACATGTGAATGTTATACATTAATCCATTTGTTGTAGTACCTATAATGGAATAATTTAAAATTCAACAACTTTTACCTACAACGCAATTGGACACAAACTGTGTGACCCTAAATAGTCTTTAGATATGGTAAAGTACGCCCGCTGCAAACAATACATAATGTAAGACACAGCTACTCATCAAAGCGTGCGCAATATTGTCAGTTGTTTTTGGCAAGTAGTCTCTAAAGTAAAATCAAAAAAGGAAAAGAAGACAGTAGAATGGAATAGCTGCAGCACCAGTCACCAACGGGGACCTTGCACCAGCAACTTTAGCACCTTTGCCAGCAATCTCATCCAATTCTGAATATTGCGACATAGTAAACCATTTGGGATTCACTGCACTTGCGAGCCAGTCATCACTTACCAGACAACAGCTCATAGAACGTATGAGAATATAGTGATACTCCATGGGTACGTCGCTAAGTTTAGATAGAATTTTTTAGCAAACAACTAAAACAAAGTTTTTTTTTTTTTTGTCTGCATATAGTCTATGCTATTTTTACTATTGCATATTAGCTTTTTCATTGCTTATTAAAAATCCTTGACTTGTTTATTACCGAAATAATGGAAGATTTACATAGAAGTTACATAAGAATAAACCTCGCATTCTTATAGTGGGTCGGGTGTCTTATCGTTAGAAATATTTATATGTACTTCTCTTTACGTTTAGTAGAATTTCACTTGGATTTTCTTACGACTCTATCTTAAGAATAACAACAATCAACCAGTTCTGGAAGTAAATGGATTATTCATTTCAACAAAATTAAAAAAAAAAAAAAAGAGAACACCTAGTGCACCCTTAGGAAGAAAATGCTCAGTTCTGGCCCTTCTGAACTATCTGGGTTAATCATATATAAGGCTTCAGAATCCTTCGATCCCACTACCTTCTCAAATCTGGCCCTCAAATACGTCAATTCCCCATCCGCCGATTCCTTCTCATCCTTCGGGCATGGAAGTATCCCGGCACCCATGGAAACGCCTCTCAGAAGCTGCATCACGTGAGCCTCATCCTCGGACGTCTGCCTCCTCCTTATCGAATATCCCATTTTTCGGCCGTTACAGTAAACGGCCCAAACAAACTCCTCCGTCACCTTCTTCTTCTGCGTCTTCGACTCGCTCTCCAGCGCAATCCTCAGCACATCCGACGCCATCTCCTGGTAAAACGCAGCTACGGTGATGGGCAGCTCCATCACGAATACCGGCATGCGGTGAGGATCCTCCTGTATGGCCAACGTCACCCTCCCTCTCCGGTACCCAAAGACAGTCCCGATGGTGGCGTGATCGGCAATGAAAGACTTCCGGTGGCGGCCGCTGAGTAGCGTTACCACCTTACAGCCGGTGGTTAGAAGAGGGAAGAGCTTGAAAATGCGAAGCAGCCCGCCACTACTGGATTCAGACTTTGACCTTTTGCCGGCCCCCTGCGGTATGCGCCAGAGCAACGAGAGTACGGTAGCCGGATTCTGTTTGTAGGAAGCAGAGTGTACAGACGTCATCGTTAATGATGAAGATCAGGAGGTTTGGCTGGTACGTAATCCCCAAATCAGTTTGGTGTTAGAAGGTTACGCGGCTGTGCTAGCTAAAATAAAGCCTAGAGCATGAGATGATGTATGATCAGAGATGATTGTTCGCTTTGAATTTTTATTTATTTCTCTTTCTCTGAGAGAGAAAGAAGAGGATAAGTCGGGACCTTCTCCTAAAGTTAGTTGAAGGAGGTGGGAAAAAGCATCGATACCTTTCTCTAATTCATTATATTATTACACCACATTTCTTCTTCTCCTTTTTCTGAGGTTTTAATTTGTGCGTGGGAACTGGGATGTAGATTCTAAAGGATGGTGGAGAAAAGATGAAGAGGAAGTCGAAAGCTGAGGGCGTGGGGGACGGACCACCGCGCGTGGGGGGAAGGAGAGCTATGGAAAGTGTTAGGATCCCGAGGAGCGATGCTTTGCTACCATTCCATTTGTAATCAGGCTCAGAAAATTCTTTAAAAACTATTGTGTAATATATTCTTATACATTAGACAATTCCAAATGAAGCATTTAAATTATTAAATTTGTTGCGTCCCGGGCCCAAGGTTGTCGTA
>JAODPA010066591.1:0-10864 GCA_025585075.1 Nepenthes mirabilis
TGTTATTTATTTTATTTCATATATTTTTTATATGTCCTGTGTCCGAATTGCTATATAAATAGGGGAGTTAAGAATTAGATCCTTATATTGGGTTGATCTGATTTGAGTCCGACTTCTGTGTTCTTGAATCTAAAGTTTGCGTAACACAACAAATAAGTATAAGGTCAAATAATATGTGAGACTCACTCCTCAATATATTCTCCGATACTAAAATTAATGACCTTTCTATGAAAAAAGGAATGGAGGAGAATGCTTGATAAATGTGTTAATACATGTGTGATAAATTTAAAAATGGGGAATCTATTTTAGGGAGAGAGAGAGAGATGCGCCGTATGAGAAAAGTGTCTTTTTTCTTTTTAGAATGCCTTTGCCACCCTCCCCCTTCTTACTAAGTGAAAGGATATTTACAGAGTTGGAGAGTGGTTACTTTGTCCTTATCCACAGTGAACCGTCTACGGAACTGTTTGAGTAAAGCGAGATAATTGGCAATGCCGTTCCAACCGGTTACAGAGTTTCATTTGTAATGGTAAGTTAAGAGGACGCTTGAATTGGGTTGTTAAATCCATAGGTCTGTTTAGGCCGTTTGGGCCATCTGGACACATTGGGTCGTCGCCCGATTCCGAATGAGTTATTTATGGCAATGGGCTCTTGGATTGGGCTAAACTCATCACTAGTCTCCCATATCGGAAGGCTTGTATTTCAATCATTCGGCATGTTTACTGAATAACGTCGGCCATGTATTTTCAATCCATTGGTCCCCTACTCTCACATACGTGCTGTCGGCAGACGTATTAAATGTAGGCATCGAAACTTGAGTTGTTCCTTGATCACTACTCTAGTTATGATTACTAGCATCGATCATTATTACTGGCCTTTAACACGTGTCATAGCATACCAGGCGTGACTTTTGAATTTGTTTAAGGAATCATTCCGCCTTACCCAATTTATTTGAACCACACTCCAAACGCCTTTTCATTTCTTCTTCTTGCTCCAAAAATCCTTTTCATGGCGCCTGGTGTAGTTGACATCAAATCCTCCCTTACTTCTAAATTTATGGAGTATCTACGCGTTTGGTATAGGATTCCTTCCTGCACGGTACACTTGGTACCAAGTAAGGACGGAAGGGCCAGCTCTCCACCCGATGAATTCATTATCGCTTACGAGACCCATTTAAATGGGGTCTTTGTTTTCCATTGGCGCCAGAGCTTCATTGGATCCTTGCGGCCCTAGGGGTCCCGATAGTGCAACTGCAACTAAATGTAGTACATTATTTGGTTTTTTTATGTGCCTTTGCACGCAACCATAGCCTTGAGCTAGATGCTACCGCTGTGAAGGTGCCCATTTGACTCCATCAGGGGTTAGATTGGATTTGGCTAGCCCCTCATCTAGAGTTTGATTTGAGTAGGGGAAATCCTAACTCGACGAAGAGGTGAAAAGATAGATTCTTTTTCTTAATAGTCCGTTCAGGATGGGATATTTCAAATGAATTGGGTAACGTGCAAGAATCATTTACTACCGAGACGTCAAACGATGAGAAGGTATTGGTAGAGAAATTAACTAACCTTATTCAAGCCCATGCCGATACCTTCCACAAAAATAAGAAAAAATATTAGCTATCTGTTGAGGCCTTCATGTGGGTGAAGTGGGATCCCTGCTTTGAAGGGGCAGAGATGCCTCCTTTACCCAAGAGAAAACCCAAAAGAAAACAGAAGTCACTGCATATCAGCGACTCTCTTGCGGATGTCTCCAGGCCACAGGTGGCTACACCTGAATCTTCCTCCGGTGAACACGATACCACCATTGAGAGGTTGAATAGAGCAAAGAAATCCTCAAGGAGGGAAGCTCCTTCCCTTTCCCCCTTATCGGCCAAGGTTTCTAAGGCAATCGGATCTTCAGAGGGTGATGAATTTTTTACACCTCTCGTTTAGACCGTGGGCCAAATTGAGAAGATTGTTGAGACTGTCTGGGTGGTTAAAACTGCCAAGGTACATTCATCCGACATGCTTGAGCACGAGGTCCGAGGACAGGAAGGGGCCAAGATGGATATGGGAGCAGCCAAATGTTACACTCTAAGCCCCTTGATCCCGAGGACAGACAGGAAGTCGAGATTGATGTGACAGTCAAAATGACCAAGGTGCCTTTAGCGATCTAGCTCCCTACGCCGAGGTACAAATGATTACTTAGGCTGAGGGATCTAATGAAGTGGCTAACATGTTTGCTGAGATTCAACCTCCAGTGCCCGTAGTCCGAATAATTGCTCAAGTTGAGGGACTTTGTTTTAAGCCTCCGGAGTCTAAAGTCTGAGGGTTTTAATGGCTTTGCCTGGCAATCAACTCTCGGAGAGTACACCCTTTGCTGAGGTATTGGCCAAATACTTTTTTTATTTTTTTACTAACTTGTTCCTTTCTTACAGTTGCATGAATTAGTATGCCAACTTTCCTCCACTGCTGATCGCTTAACTCGGACTTATGTTGCACAAGAGAGGTTAACGACTGTAGATGAGAAGGCTTCCCAACTCGAGCATGAGCTTTCTGAGACCGAGGCCAAGGTATCTTCCCTCGAGAACTTGCTTAAGGAGTAGTAGCAAAAATACACTCTCCTTTGGGACCAAAACCTTCGGCTCGAAGATGAACAAAGGATCTCGGTTAAGGCTAACGACATCAAGTAAGCATTGGACTGTAAGTACTGGGATGACATTGATCTCTGTTGACACATAATAAAGCTAGTAATTATGAACTTTCCACTTTCTATACTTCATCCAAGAAACGCTAGTGTCCAGTGACGGTCAAACATGTTGGGCTATTCGAGAGAGGATGAAGAGCTTTCATCATCTTTGCCAGGGACTTCTGGGTCTCCATCAGGGTCTTAAACAGTTCTCTCTTCGTTTTTTATTTTTAAAGAACACCCTAATGAAATGCACTCGATTCACGGCTGTCAAGGCCTTATGTATTGAGTTTCTTTTCCATATCTCTCTCCTTTCCTTATTTATTTATATGCCAGTTAGGCATTGTAGTCATTGTTACCAAACCTTAGGCCATCGTCCATGCTTAAGCTTTTAGCATTCAGCCCGATAAGAGGATGTTATTGCTTTGGAACGTTGGACCTAAGTTCTTTGACCATGGTTGACTGATAATGCTACCTCCATTGAGAGGAGGTCTTTGCATGCATGTTGTTTGAAGCCACCTAAGTTTTTAATATTTGACCTTATGTGAGCCATTCAATGTCGTGACCCAATTTTGAAATCCGACCTTGTCTAGGCCGCTTGGTGATGGGATCAAAATTTTTTGACCGCCTTGATACGGCTCAAGAGATAGGTGAGGAAGATCTCACTTGACTTAGGGGTAGTATAGCTTATAAAATTTTGTGAAATAACAAACAAGTATACTTATGTACATTTAATAAAATAAGAAATGAACAAAAAATGAATGAAAAATTATTTTATTAATTAAATGTGATATAAGGTACAAGCAGTCAAATGATGCATGTTGACTTTACCTGGGCATGGCACACACCGGTTATGTTTTTAATCTATTGGTAATACTTCTTGAGATGAGAAGCATTCAAAGAAATGCTGAGACAAGAAAATGTCTCTTTTAATTTGGGGAGAGCTTATTTCGACCAATATTTTTGCCAGTTGCCTCTACACTTCTCAAGACTAAATCTCCAACCTCAAATTGATGGGCTTTTACCTTATTGTTATAATATCATGCAATTTATTGCTGGTAAGCTACTATCCAAAGGTGTGCTGCATCCCTAGTTTCTTCAAATAGATTGAGATATTCTCGGTGACTTTGAGAATTGCTAAGGGGGTTGAAGCATTCAACCCGAAAGCTAGGTATTCCTACCTCCAATGGAATGACTGCCTTGGTACCGTAACATATGCTGAAGGGTGTCTCACATGAAGTGCTCTAGGTGTCGTCCTATACGACAAAAGCACGGATGGTAATTCATCTTCCTAGGAGCCACCAGCATCCTCCAACTTTGTTTTTAACCCATGTAGTAGGATGCAATTAGTCACTTTGACTTGTCTGTTAGCATGTGAATAGGCAACTGAGGTGTGTACCAGTCTTATTTTTAAACCCACATAGTACTTAGTGAACTACTTGTTAGTGAATTAAGTTCCGTGGTCAGTCACTGTGAATTCTGGAACTCCAAATCGGCACAGTATACTTTATCGGACAAATTCGATAGCATTTTGTTTGGTTATCTTGGCTAGTGAGAGGCCTCCACCTATTTGGTGAAGTAGTTAATTTTAATAATGACAAATTTTCTTTGTCCAGACGCAACAGGTAGGGGTCCGAGTATATCAAGTCCCCATTATACAAATGACCAATGCGTCTACAAGTCTTAGAGCTCTATATGAGGCCAATGGGAGATGTTCCCATGAACTTGGCAGTTGTTGCTTCTCCACATAAAATCCATGGCATCACGTTTCATAGTGGGCAAGTAATAACCTTAGCGTATAATCTTGAAGGCTAGATTATTTCCTCCAATGTGAGATCCGCAGATGTCGGGATGCACTTGACCCAACGTATAGTCAGCCTCTTCCGGCTTGAGACACTATATATAGGGAGTAGGGTATCCATGATAATATAGCCTCACATCCATAATGGTATACCAGCCTGCTCTCTTTTTTATATGCTTGGCCTCTCTAAGGTCCTCTGGTAGTATACCGTTAGTCAAATATCTTCTGTATAATGTCATCTAATTTTTTGTATTGGTTATCAACAATATTTCGCATTCTGGATCATCAATGCTTGGAGTGCTGAGGACTTCACGCATCTCCCACACGTATTGCTCTTGATCCCCAGTTGCCGCAACTTTTGTCAATCGGTCAGTTTTCTTGTTCTCTTCTCTGGGCATGTGAACCATTTCTATTTTATTGAATGCCGCAACTAAGTCCCTTACTTTAGTAATGTACTTGTAAAGTTGAGGGATCAACGCCTCAAAATTTTCTCAAAGCTAATTTACAATTGGTTCTGAGTTGCTGTAGATAATTAGCATCTTTGTTGAACACTCCTTGGTTAGTCAAAGTCTGGGAAATAATGCCTCGTACTCAGTGACATTATTCGTAGTTCAGAATCCGAGGCTTATTGAGTACTTTATTTCGGACCTATTGGGAGTTCTCAAGATTATATTGGCTTTGCTTCCTACTTTCATTGAGGAACTATACACATTCAGAGTCCATGCTAGAGCATTTTGTTGGCCATCATTTCCAACGAGATTGTACATTTCTAGAGTTGGGGCTATTGATTCAATAATGAAGTTCGCTAGAACTTGACCCTTTAGGGCTGGTTTCTATTGAAACTCTACGTCGAACTCACCCAACTTAATGGCCCATTTTACCAATCGTCTAGATATGCCTAGCTTCTACAAGATGTATTTTAGAGGTTGGTTGATCAAAACTAATATCTTATGTGCTTGAAAGTAAAGACGCAACTTCCGGATGTAATAGATGAGTGTTAGGGCCACCGTCTCTATATGTAAGTATTGGGTTTCTGGGTCTATCAAGACCTTACTAACATAATAAATTGGCTGTTGTCTATAGGGAAGCTGTTGGATTCGAATCTAGCTCAGTGCGATGTCAGACACCGCTAAATATAAGTATAGCCCCTCGTCCACTTGTGGGGACGTTAGAAGAGGAGGATTAGCTAGGTATTCTTTTAGTTCCTGGAAAATAGCTTCGCAGTCAGGCGTCCACTAAAAATCAGAAGTCTTTGTTCCTCTCAAAGATTTAAAGAAGGGTAGGTATTTCTTTATAGATTTTGCCAAGAATCGAAAAAGAGCTACAAGCCTCCCGGTGAGCTTCTGAACTTCCTTCATGGTTTGAGGAAAGTTCATATTGATGATCGCTTTTATTTTTTCAGGATTCATTTCAATTTATCGCTGTGGGACAATAAAGTCTAGGAACCTCCCAATGGTCACTCCAAATACACTCTTTGTCGGATTCATTTTTTTTTTCTGTTGTGTCTGGAGGATGTTAAATGTCTCACCGAGGTCATGGATATGGTCCACAGTTGCTTTGCTTTTGATGAGTATGTCGTCCATGTACACTTCTATGTTTTGGCCAATTTAGGTTTCGAACATCTTATTTACGAGTAGTTGGTATGTCACTTCGACATTCTTTAGTCTGAAAGGTATGACCTTGTAACAATATGTCCATTGATCGGTCATGAACGATATATGTTCCATATCTACCAGGCTCATCCTGATCTGATTATAACCAGAGTAGGTGTCCATAAAACTTAATAGTTCATGACCAGACGTAGAAACTATCAATAGGTCGATTCTAGGAATGGGAAAACTTTCTTTCGGACATGCCTTATTTACGTCGGTGAAATCAATGCATATTCTCTATTTTCTACTACTTTTCTTGATAAGGACCACGTTAGAAAGCCAATCCGAATATTAAACTTCCCTGATGAATCCGACATCAAATAGTTTCTCAACTTCCTCACGGATAGCGATCAACTTCTTAATAGAGTGGTTTCTCTACTTTTCTCAGACGGGTTTATAATTGGGATCTAGGCCCAATTTGTGGGTCATTACTATGGTCGATCCCAAGTATGTTCGTAGGAATCTAATTGAATACGTCAAAATTCTATCGAAAAAAGCTTATCAGCTAATCTCTAAGGGGTTTGGGTATTGAGCTTCCAATTTGCACTTACTTTTCATCATCGTTGGGATCTAAGGGAACCTAATTTGTGGATTTACTAGATTGGGCTTGCTGTAGGGTGGTCTTATCATAGAAGTCAAGGTCTTCGACTGGTTGGACGGGAGGCACCTGAGTGAACTGTGACAAGTAGTATGTCCGCTCGACCATTTGGTCGCCAAGCACCTCCCATATGCCATATGGAGTGGAAAACTTCATTTTTTGATGAAGGATAGAGGTAACTGCTCTGAAGGTGGTCAGACAGGCACGTCGAAAGATTACATTGTAGACTGATAGGAGGTCTACTACAAAGAAAGAAAGCATATTGATGGGTATCCTGAAATAAGTTCCCAATGTAATTTCTAGTTGGACCACCCCCTAGACAGGCACTAGTTCATTATGCAGCCCATATAGGGGTCCTTCAGTAGATTTCATTTAACTCTTTTTTAGTCTCAATTTAAAGTAAGCATCAAGATAAAATAAAATTTTAGAACTTTTATTATCAAAAAATACTCATTTCAATTGATAGTTTATAGTACCAACTGAAATGAGGGCAATACAACCAAGGGATCTGAGTAAGGAGTAGATACATACGTCATATCTTTGTTGTTAAAACTAATAATATCATCTTTAACTCTTAGCATCGGCTTTTTATTTATAATGACCGACTCTAGGCTGTCTGGGGTGTTGTTTTTTGCTAATCATGTAGTTATCATACTAACGACTCCGGCTGAGACTCGATTCCTTGATTGTTGGGTCTCATACCCATCTGCTCTACCGGAGGCTTGTCCATGCCTTTGCAGGAACTGGGTTAAATGTTCCTTTCTAATTAGGTCTTTGATTTTTTTTTTGTAATATCCGATAATCTTCGCTACTGTGACCTGCAGCCTTGTGATACAGGTAATATTTTGATTTGTCTCCACTATTTAGATTTTCTAGTGTCTTCAGTCACTTCAAGAATTTTTCATCCCTTATCTACATTAAGATATTGGTGCATATATCATTCAAGGGAGTTAGGCTTTGGGTTCTATACTCCCTTCTGACACTTGATTTAGTCCAAGGATATTTTCTGTGGTCTTAGGCGCTGGTGTTACACCATTCCTACTTTTTTCACCCGTCGGTCCCTATCAAAAGTCCTCTATAGGCTTCAGCCTTTTTACTTTATTGGCCTTCTCTCCTGTTAGCCTCTCGAAACGTGAAAGGATCTTTATGGACCAAGTGCTTGAAAAAGCTAACTGTCAATAAAGTCGATATGAAGGCATTGAGCTTAACGTCATCTGTGAGCTTGGTTATTTACCAGGCTTCGGTCGTCAACCGAGATAGAAAACTCTTCAGATCCTCATTCAGTCCTTAATCTGGGCAAGGTGCTATGACTGTTTATTCTCTCTTCAATTGGAAGCAAACTGGGAAAGGAAGTGGTCAGCCAACTCACAGAATGACTAGATTGAATTCGGTGCGAATTAGTAAAATCAAATTCGGGCATCACCCTTGAGAGTCAAGAGAAAGCACCGGCACATCGTTACCTCATCCAGGCCCTGAAACTCAGGAGCATACAGAAGTGGTCGAGATAAACAAGGGATCGGTACTTCCATCATAATTTAGGGCTGGCATCTTAAACTTATGGGAGAGCGGCCTTGTTCATATCTCCATTGTGAATGGAGATCTCCTTAAGTCCTCCGAACACGTGCTACCGAATTTTTTCCACTTTATCGTTCACTCGAAGAGCGGCAGCAAATCTTTTTGCATTGAAGTAAGTCCTCAACTCCGTATGATCATCCCCTTGGTACTGGGCAGAGTGGCTATTTTCACTTGTCGATCGGATATTACAGGAGTTCCCTTCCTGCTCTGGAGGCCTATGATTGTCACGAGAATAACGAGGATTTTGCCACTCCAAACTCGCATCCTGTGATCTGAGGCCCAGCTGGCCCTGCGACTGTGATTGACCCCTGTTGCTAGAGGCTACCATGGCCCATTCATCAGGTTGGTGAGTTCTCCTGACTGGGCGCCTCCTTATATGACTCCTCTTTGAAGTCAGAGTGTGAGCTGTCGAAGAAGGATCCCCCAGCCTTTGACGATTCCATTGTGCATAGAGATTTTGGAGCATCTCAGATATGTTGTCCATCTGGGCATTGATCTCACACATAAAGAGTGCTTGCTGCTTCTCTCCATGGCTACCCGTAGAAAGGTCATCGCTAGGGGCAATGATCCCCCTGGCAGGGGCACTCGTATGAGTGATAGTGTTAACTATTTTTGCTTTTGTAGCGATAGATGGTTTTTTTATTAGTTTTTCATAGATGGTGTCAATGATACATCTCGAGTCTAGATTGCTATATGAACAGGAGAGTTAAGAATCAGATCATTGCATTGGGTTGATCTGATTCTAGTTCGGCTTTCGTATTCTTGAATTTGGGGCCTGCGCAATATAACAAATAAACATGAGATCAAAGAATAGGTGGGACTCACTCCCTAATATATTCTTCGATATTCAAGTCAGCGACCTTTCTATGAAAAAAAAGAAATGAGGAGAATATTTGATGAACATGTTAATGCATGTGTGATATATTTAAAAATGGGGAATCTCTTTTAGTAAGAAAGAGATAGAGATGCGTCTTACGAGGAAAGCGTTTTTTTTCTTTTTATAATGCCTTTGCCACCTTCCCCATTCTTCTTGAGTGAGGGGATATTTTTAGAGTTAAAGAATGGTTAATTCGTCCTTTTCTATAATGAACCGTCCATGAAACTGTTTGGGTAAGAAGAGATAGTTGGCAAAGCTGTTCCGATCGGTTACAAAGTTTCATCTGTACTAGTAAAATCAAGGGGCTGCTAGAATAGGACCGCTAAATCCATAAGTTTATTTAGGCCGTTTGGGCCATTTCAACACGCTGGGCCGTCGCCCGATTCCAAATGAGTCATTCATGGCAATGGGCTCTAAGATTGGGCCGAACCCACCCATCAATTTAATTATTTTGCCTTCGTGGGAGGTATCAATTAATGGGTATACATATGTGTAAAATTTTATAGATTTACAATGCCAAACTTTAATCTATTATTTAAGATTCTGGATGATAACTGTTCATTAAGGCCTAATTTTATTAATTTGAAGAAAAATTTAATTATTATTTTAACTATTGAGGAGATTATTTTTTTGGTCTTGAAGGATGAGACTTCTTCGTTTGATTTAGTTAACACCACTCCGGAGCATATAAATGCCTATAAAATACGGTATGAGGCCGATGAACTTACTAATTGTTATATATTAGCCTCTTTGACCAATGAATTATAAAAGAAATCTGAAGGCACAGCTACATCAAGTAATACTCTTGCATCTTCCAAAGATGTTTAGAGAGAGGACTAGATCTGTTCGTCAGCAAATAATAAAGAAACTTACGTCCACCAAAATGTGGAAGACACTCCAATATGAGATTATGTCTTGAAAATGATTTCTTTTATTCATAAACTTGAAATGCCGGGTGCAGAAATGGACAATAATAATGAAGTTGATATGATCCTATCACCTTTACATGAATATTTTAATCAATTGAATAAGATGACTGTGACATCCGAACTGCATAATGTATTATAATCAGTAAAGGGTCTAATCAAGAAAAAGAAGGGCTCTCATATGTTAGTTGATAAGTCAACTAGCCTATCTGGAACTAAGCCCAAGGGTAAAAAATTTAAGAAGAAAATATATCAATTTAAATCCAAATTTCACAATGAGGGCACGAAAGGTTTAGAGAAAAAAAAAAAGAGGAAATTGTTTCCATTACAGAACACCAAGACACTTAGAAGAGAAATTGTTGTACATATTTGGGTTCTTTGAAGAACAAGAAACCTTTTGATGGTATGCTTATTATTGAGATTAATCTAACGGATGGTCCATTTGATTCGTGGTGTGTGAATTTAGATATTATCTCACACATTTGTAATATGTTGCAGGGGTTCAAGAAGACTCGAAGACTAAATGAAGGGAAAGTAATTTTAAATATGATGATGGGTGCAACTGTTTCAACAACTTTCGTTGGAACATTTCATTTGAATCTATTTAGTGACAAAGTTTTAATTTTAGAAGATTATCTTTATATTTTCAAAATTTGTCGAAATTCAATTTCTACTTCTAAACTTATGTTTCCAATTTTCAGTTCAAAATTTATTATTAAGTATAATAATAAACTTAAAGCTTTTGGTATTATTGTTGATGGTCTTTATATT
>JAODPA010066592.1:0-33959 GCA_025585075.1 Nepenthes mirabilis
GATTCGGCATCCGGTCGATATATACATACAATTGGGATACGGGGATTCATATTCTAGGGTCATTTCAACATTTCACGAAGGTGACAACGCGTAAAATCCACCTTTGGTCTCGGGTGAACAGTAATAGCGCCCATTTAAAGGGTTCGGACGCCGCGAACGGGTCCAAACGCGCAAGATTGGACCCTCGGCCGACATATATACATCATTGGGACGTGGGGATTCCAATTTTGGGGTCAATTTCATGATACAAGGCCGGGAAACGGGAAATCCCCAAAATCCCGTGGGTTAGGGTTTCGGTGAAACCCACCCAGGCGAATCGGACACGATTCGGACAACTAACTATGTTTTCTTGGACCTCAAGGCATGGGTTTCAAGATTCTAACGTTCCCCGTGGGTATCGACACAAAATACCCAACGAAAATACATAAAACAATGAAAGAGAACGAGAAGTGGGTATGAGAACACTTGCCTCGACGCGTGCTTTCACTTTTATACCTAGCTTTCGGGCGAAATCGGACTCCCGGGCTCGATCTCCCTTCTTCTCTCTCTAAAATTGGCGCCTCCTCTCTCCTCAAACCCTCGGTCCCATGCAAAAATGGGAGAAAAAGAGGGCGCGGCGCATATTTATAATGCGCTCCTCGAGCGGCTGGCGAGCGGCCTCGGTTATGCTTTCTTCGCTCGAGCCCAGCAGGCACAAGTACATCAATACCATTTTTCTTCCGTTTCTTTGATTTTTGTTCGATCCTCTTCGGGTATTTTATCCCGATACCAGACCCCATGTATATCATTGTGATACCCAAAGTCTAGTTATGCATATATGTGAAATTCATTATCCGATTTATTATTTTCACATTGTTTTTCATGTCCGAAACCCTCACCCACGCGCATGTACTGTTCATGTGCGATTAGGTGGATTCTGGCCTCCACTTTTTGGGGCTTTTGCATAAATTGAAACTGGAATACCATGACCCACACCCTAGGCAAGTTAATTTGTCGATTGAATACTCAATTTGGTGGAATTATGTGAATTCCCATTCATGGAACCCTAACCCCAGGCCCGGGTGGTTTCGGGCTTCAATTTTTGGGGTTTTTGATTTATTTGAGACTAGAATATGATTATACATGACTTGGGTAATTTAATTTACAGATCAAGTATCCGAATTTGTGAAATTTGGTGAATTCCTGCTCACGAAACCCTTAACCCACACCCGGACACCGTTTGAGTTTCGATTTGGGATTTAATGCATAAATTGACTTGGGATTATAGTTACCCATGCCTTGGGTTTGATAAATTATCTGTTGGATGCCCGAAATTTCAAAAATCAACCGATTTGTGCACATGTGCACTGTTCACGTGCACTATTCACCCAAAATTAAATGATGAATTTTGCATAATTTTTGCATGTTTAACTATTAATTAAAGTGCATACGTTACGATATACGTTGATGCAAATTAAACCGTGAAATAATTTTGATCCGAATGAAAGATTAAGATTGTACGAAGTATGCCAAGGGGGAAACCTTCAATTGAATATGTGATTGAATCGATCTTCCGATTAGAGATATTGTGAATGAATATCTCAGACTCGGTGAGATGGGATGACAATGCTGATGGTAAATTTTCATCTAAATATTCTTACTTTCTTATCGATCCTTACAAGCCGACCTTAAGATGGACTAATCTAGTCTGGGATCCCTTCCATATTCCTGCTCATACTTTCACACTCTGGTTGGCCATTAAAGGTAGGCTAAGTACCACTGATCGCATCCATGGGGTTCCAAATCTCTCTCCTAAATGCATCCTATGTGACTCGGCTGCTGAAAATCACGAACATCTTTTCTTTTCATGTCCATTCTCCAAAGATCTATGGTCCCGGATCCAAAGAAAAGCTGGCATTCAGTGGCCCTACCCTGATTGAAAACAAAACATTGATTGGGCGGCCCAGAAATGAAAAGAGAAGAATTTTATAGCTCGGTCTAAAAGATTACTCTTGTAGCTATAGTTTATTTCATCTGGAAGGAATGTAACAAGCGGATTTTTCAAAAACCCGCCCCACAAGATATTTCACAGACATTTGCGATGATTATCAATGCAATGCGAGACAAACTGAAGACAACCTTGGAAAATGATAAATGTACCCCGAGAATGAATTTGATGCGTTGAAATTTATAAAAAAAAATCCCAAAAAGCCAGTTTTTTGGATTAGTTGTTCCCATTTTGGTATTCTCCCTTGTTCAAATCTTTTAGATATGGCATGTATGTGTTGGGCTGAATCCAGGCTGAGTTTATATTGATGCCCGAGGTTTGCATCGTGTGTTAAAAAAAAGTAAAGTAGTCTTCGGGATTAGCTGTTCTCACTTTCATAGTTCCCCTTGTTCATATTCTTTAGACATGGCATGTGTGTAACCCGATCAACCATCAATTGCAAGATCTGTTGGGCCTGTAGGGTTTCTCATCCCTTTTCCCTTGTTAGTGGGGTTTGGTCTCGGCTTCAAGTTGTATTGTTCTGATCTTAAGATCTAATTATTTTTTACGATTTTCTTTCCAAAAAAAAAAATTCTTCTTTTCCTTGCAGGAGCCGATACTATGGGAGTGGACCATTCCAGCCACCTTGACCAGGTGTTCTCATGGGCTCTAAAAGACGACTAATGAAGACATTGTTTGTTTATGAAGCTGATTGAAGTACCATTGAAGCTTGCCCATCCAATTTACACAAGGACGGATGATGATCACGTGATGATGATACTTTTAGTTCCCCTTGTTCATCATTGACTCTTGTTAGCAGACTATGTAGGATACCGACCTGGCTGTAATCATGCTGATGGTACATGCCTTTCAGTTGAAGAGTGACTCTGGCTTCCCTTTTCTTCGTGGTTGCAGATTTCTGATTAACAAGACAAGTTCCCTCAGGAAAAGAAATCTGCGACGGTTTAGATGTGGGGAATCTAGATGAGTTTTGCTATTTTGTGTTTTGTACGTTTCATGAATTGGTTTATGGTAGTGCTCGGGGTATGCCCTAGCGTGTTGTTCTACCTCTAAGTTGGCAAAACACTTTGAGGTAGAACATCGTTCTGTAAATTTTATTTAATTTAATCTCATCTTACTTACCAAAAAAAAGATATTGTGAATGAACTATCCAAGTGGAAGATAATAATCGTATGCGTGATCGGCGGGAAGTCCACAGCATGATATTTGATATGGAAACATGACTCTCCTAAGTGGAGAAAATGTGAATCGGAATGGACATGGTTGACTTCCTCTCAAAGGAAAGATTAATCTTGAAACTAGGACCATGGACTCATGTTTATTGGGTGGTACCCTCTGGCTTGCCACGTATATTATGATGGAAACCCAAGGAATACTTCGGCCGCTCATGGGGGCGGCGATGTTCGTGGTATGCCTTAGGATACTATTGTGGAAGAACAAGGATTGCCTTGATTCCCGGGGGATATGGCCAAGTGCCGTAGATCTAAAATGTAGCTGTGAGCTTTAGAATGTGTAGCGAACACATTCCTTTACTCGTTATCTCCCATCGTTAGCCGGTACGAATTACTGGCCCTAGTCCACAAAGACAAATAATTATGTGTAAATTATAACCAAAAAGGAAAGGTAAAAGTGTATACCAAAGCATACCCGATCATATCCCTGTTAAATGTATCTTCCTTATGCTTACACCTTTCTTGTTTATCCTAGTTTATATTGATTATCATTTCGTTATGATGTACTTGCGGGGCTTTTTAGCTCACTCTTACTTCTCTTTGTCTCTAATTTAGCACAGGTTTGATATACCCGACGGATTGGAGTAGAAGCTAGAAGTGAACTAAGCATTGGATTTAGAAGACGACGCTAAAGACTTAGAATTTGTAGTTTAATTTACGTTTGGATAAAATTGTATATGTATATTTATATTCTTCTATTGGAAAGATTGATGTATACTGTACAAAATGACTGATGGTTGGACAAATTAGTTTCCGCTGTGTTTGGTTTATTTACACTTCCGTAGGTTACATATAGATTTGTAACAGGTACCTAGTGCCATCTCTCTTAGCTCCAACATGGTAGTTTAGGTATTTGTGTTGGAGCCATGAATGTAGTGGTGAATTGTGGTCCTGTGTATTGTGTTGTGGGGCAAAATGTTGAATCTGGATAGTTGTGTACTTGTACAGGTTTGTCTAAACATATTGTATTTTTTATTTTTGTCTAATTGTAGAGGAAACTCTGTCGGATTGTTGTCAAAAATTCATAATAGTAATTATGAACTTTATTTGTGGATTTATTGATTGAGGTTATTTAAGAAAATTAACCTGGTTCGTCGCATATGTGGTATCCATGCATGTATTTTGGGTCAGACTCTACCTTTATGTATTTGATTTAATCTGTGTACTTTCCCCTTGGTGGAAAGCTTTGGCTTAACCTTCCCAAATAGAAGTTTTATACTTTCTTGCCAGTTAGAAAAAACTTTAATCATGTAATATAGAAACCCTTCTCAATTTGTATTTTCATGAGAACCATCGTAAGAAATTGAACAAAATTAGTATATTCGGACGTCATAATATATTTAGACAAATTTAAAAATTACATCCCATATCTTTCGATGGCAAAATAAAGTGGCTTTGTGTGGGGTTCCAGATTCCAAAATATAATAATTAGAAGATAATTAAGTTAATATAGTCAAGATTAGGCTTAATTTATGTAAAAAAATTTAGTTTTGGAAGCGTATGATGAATCGATAGGGGAGGCCCGCCGGGTGCCTGAGGTGGCACTGCAGGCACCCAAACTAGTGGGCCAGCACCTATTGGGCATTCGAGCACCTGGGGCACAAGCTAATTCCAGTAGCAGGCGCGCAGCAAGCGCGCCTGCTGCACGCCGACCTGTGATATGAAAACTCCGGATTTGAGTACTGATTATGCAATCTCCTGGCAAGAAAGACCCAGCCGTAGAGGGAGAAGCTCTGCCTTCTCTCTTCCCCGTTTTCAAATCTGCTACTTTTGCACTGTCACGCCTCTCAATCTTCCCACTGGTGTCGATGGCGCCGGACCTCCACCCGTGCCCCTGCTCTCCTCCTAAAGATTCCCTCCCCTCCTCTCTTTCGTTTCCAGTTGCTGCTCCGTCCTCACCTTCCACTCGCTTCCATTCGTCTTCCTCGCAGTCAATCCCGCCTTGTCCCCCTTCTGTTAGGGTTTCCGATGATCCAGCTCTGTTAACCGCGTCTGCTGTCGATGACAGGGTCGTTTGTGCGCCCTGCCCTCTCGAATCTGGTGTTGGGCCCACCCCGGTTGATTTTGATGTTGTGTCGCTCCCTAAGCCGAGCAACATTCCTATTCTGTTGGATGAGTCCTCAAAACAGGCTTCCAAGCCCTCGCAGTCATGGGCTTCTATTGTCAGCAAGGACTCCATGGATGCAGGTACTCAGCTTAAATTTTTCCCTCCCCCGCCCCCAACTGGACCTGACATTGAGCTTTTTCCCCCTGCTGAGGTTATTCAACAAGGAAAAGTCTCGTGGAGGGATACCCTTGTGGGTTATTTCTATGAATCCCCCCTTAATTTCTTTGTGGTTAATCATATTGCCCGTAAGATATGGGCTAAGTTTGGGATTTCTCATGTTGCTGAGATGGAAAACGACTTCTTTCTATTTCGGTTTGCAACTGAAGTTCAGATGCAAGAGTGCTTAAACCATGGCCCTTGGACCTTTGCTGGACATCCTTTCTTCTTAAAGAAATGGACTCCGGAACTGGTCCTCTCCAAGGAGGATCACAAAACCTTCTCGATTTGGGTTCTTCTAAAGGAGGTTCCTGTCCAATTTTTGACCCCTCTAGGACTTGGCTGGATTGCTAGTGCCATAGGGAAACCCCTCCAAATGGACCCTGCTACCACCAAAAGGGACCGATTGAGGATTGCACGTATTCGAGTAGAAGTCACGGCTGCATCCGTCTTGCCTGAGAAAATCAGAGTGAGGTTAGGGAATCTCCCGGGAGATTCCTTGGGGGTCGATGTGACGGTAGAATATCCATGGAAACCTGGACAATCTGACTCTGGTCTGAAAAGGAATCACCATAAGAGTCATAGTAAGATGCCCCCTAAAAGCATATCAACTGGGCGCCAGATCCCTTTGGCACCAGTTAACAACGTGCGGGTGGGAAAAGGTCCATGGAGGGTCAAAAGCAAGTCTCATCCTGTGGTAGTGTCCGCTGGACCAGTGCTGGAGTCCAATTCCTTTGTGGCATTACAATGCCCAGAGGCGGACACCCTTTTAGACCCTTCTGATGGTTTTAAGAAAAAGGATGCTATTGGGTTCTCTGAACCAGATCTAAGCTCCACCCTGATCGGTAAGGAGGCTGATCTGAGGATCTTGACCCCTTCTGATCTAGAGTGGGAGAATCGGGGTGAACCTCCGTTGGAAAATGAAGGCCCAGTTCAAGATGGAAGTAGTAGATCCTTGAGTGGTCTTAAGGGTGATCTGCCTTTACTGGAAGAGGACCAGATGGAGGGGGTGCCTCCAAGTTCCTCCAACATGTGCAATCCTTTCGGCTCAAGGAGCTCTCGTTTGCAGGCTAAGCGTATTCCAACCACACCGTATGGGGTTGGTAGTTCCTTCCAATCTGCAGGTCCTCCACCTGATCTTGCAGAAGTTAGCGGTGAGATTCCCGTGGGTAAGACGCAAACGAAAAAAACAAAGGGGCCTAAAAAGAAAAAACCCCCTTCTCCTCTGCCCCATGGTTAACATCGCTTGCTGGAATGTCCGTGGACTTAATGGGGCAATCAAATCCCATGAAGTCAAGAATGTCATTTGATCTTTCCGAAGCTCTATTTTTGGCCTAGTGGAGACTAGGGTCAAAGAAAATAAGGCATCTCATATATCAAACATGTTGATGCCTTCTTGGAAGTGGGAGATGAACTATTCGGAAAACCTTCTGGTCGTATTTGGATTGGCTGGGATGATACCAATGTCGATTTAGGCATTTTGTCCAAATCTGACCAATTCATGCACTGCAGAGCTGTAAATAGAAGCAATATGGCATCCTTTTTCATTACCTTCATTTATGCCTCCAACTCTGAAATTCTTAGGAGGACTCTCTGGGATAACCTTCGTTCCATCCACATCCTTACATCAAGTAATCCATGGGTAGTTTTGGGCGATTTCAATGCTATTAGAATGCCTTCTGAAAATTTAGGGGGTTGTTGGCATGGCAACAGTGCAAAGGACCTTGACAATTGCCTCACTGACTGTAATCTCCATGATCTGAGCTATGATGGTGTTTTTTTCACCTGGAACGATGGAAGGGACCCGGGATCCCGCATCTTCCGTAAGCTTGACAGAGTGGTGGTTAATGGTCCCTCGTTGGCGGAACTCCACTACAAGGCCTCCTTCGACCCACCTCGCCTCTCGGATCACTCTCCCTATTTTTTGTCCCTCGCCATTTCGAGGCCCTTCAAAGCTAGATGCTTCCGGTTCAACAACTTCCTCACCTGTCATCCTAGGTTCATATCTACTATCCAAAATTGTTGGAACATTCCTATTCAGGGTGGTTTCAAAATTGAGGCTTGTCATGGAGAGAATAAAAGAGCTTAATCGTAGCCTGGGGAATGTATCCGAAGGCATCACTCATACGAGAGAGGCCCTTGAGGATTTCCAAAAGAATGCCCCGTTTGTTGTCCCTCCACCTGGGGTTTATGAGGAAGAACGTCTTTTATCAGAGTATCATCGTGCAATCAGAATTGAACTCGATTTTCTTCAGCAAAAAGCGAAAATCCGATGGCTCAGGAACGGCGACCAGTGTACAAAATACTTTTTCCAATCAATTGCTGGCAATCGAAACACGAATCGTATTCTCTCCTTAACCAAAGAAGATGGATCTGTCTCGAGTTGCCTGGAGGAAGTCCAGCATCTTTTCATCGATCATTTTTCAAAGCACTTGGGTACGGGCAGAACGGACGGGCCATTCCCAAAAGAGCGACTCCGGCCTTTCATTCTTCACTCCGTCCCTGATGAGCTCTGGCAGGAGATGTGTAGGCCCATCTCTGATGAGGAGATTCGTTTGGCCCTTTTCTCCATTGATGATAACAAAGCTCCAGGGCCGGATAGTTTTTTAGCTAAATTTTTTAAAGCCTCCTGGAACGAAATTGGGCCTTCCATAACTGAAGCTATCTAGGACTTCTTTCATCATGGGAAAATGTTAAAGCAAATAAACGTCACCTTACTGTGCTTAATTCTGAAAATCAAATCGCCGTCCAAGGTCTCATATTTCCGGCCCATTGCTTGCTGCAATGTTTTATATAAGATCATCTCCAAGGTTATTGTCACCCGCATTAAACCTTCACTTCCTCTCCTGGTTGCTAAGTGTCAAACTGCCTTTGTGCCTGGCAGGAACATTGGAGATAATATTTTGCTTGCACAAGAATTACTTCATAAATACCACTTGAATAAGGGGGTCCCACGTTGTGCAATTAAGGTGGATTTGATGAAGGCTTATGATTCCATCCATTGGGACTTCATCTTGGCGGTCCTTGAACTGATGAATTTCCCCCCTATGGTGACTAAATGGATTAGTCAATGCATTTCCACTACATCGTATTCCATTTGCCTCAATGGTGAGTCTGTGGGTTTTTTCCGGGGTGCCAAAGGACTTAGACATGGGGATCCCCTTTCGCCCTATCTCTTTGTACTAGGGATGGAAGTCCTTAATGGTATTCTGGTTAAGATGACTCAGACCAATCCGGATTTTCAGCTCCATTGGAAATGTGCAATTACTAGAACTGTGATGCTTGGGCTTGCGGACGACCTTCTCCTTTTTTTCAAAGCTGATTGCAAATCTATCCAAGCATTACACGAGAGTCTCAAAACTTTCAGTTTTCTATCTGGGCTTACTCCTAACCCTGATAAAAGCGCGATTTTTTGTTGCTCAACAAGTGAGACCACCAATAGGGGTATACTTGACATTCTCAGATTTAGATTGGGTGCCCTACCTGTCAAATATCTCGGCGTCCCCCTCTTAACCACTAAACTCTCCGTCTCTGAGTGCAAACCGATTCTCGATATAGTCCAGCTTCGGATTTCTTCCTGGAAGAATCGCTGGCTCTCTTTTGCGAGCAGGCTTCAATTAATTTTGTCCATTTTATCCACAATCCATAATTATTGGGCCTCCCTGTTCATCCTGCCTAAAGCCATCTTCAAATGCATTGAAAAATCTATTCGTACCTTTCTGTGGCACGGTTCCTCAGCTGATCGAATATCTGTAGAGGTTGCTTGGTCGGATGTGTGTTCTCCAAAAGAGGAAGGCGGGCTAGGAATCAAAAACATGATTGCATCTAATAAAGCATTGTTGGCCCGGCATTTCTGGAGGATTACCACTAAGGACCCGAATTCCATATGGGTCGCATGGTGTCACGGTCATCGTATTAAAGATCGTTGCATCTGGATCATCAAAGTTCCGAATGCTGCTCCTTGGAGCTGGAAAAAGCTAATGAAGTTCTGTGTTACCCTTCGCAATAAGATTCGGCATCATATTGGTAATGGTGGTGACACCTTCCTCTGGCTTGATTTTTGGCACTCTTTAGGTCCGCTTCAGGAAAGATTTAACGAGAGAATCAGGTGTATCACAGGTTTACCTCTGGATGCTAAGGTCAAGGATATCATCAGAAACGGTGTATGGAATTGGCCAAACCCTTTTAATATGGAGGCTGACAGGATATTGAATAACATGCCTTCATACCTCCCTGACCCAACTCGCAATGATGTGATAGTCTGGACTACCGACCGTAGTGGGATCTTCTCTTCAAAATCTGCCTATGGGCTTTCCGAGAGCCGAAAGGTGTGGTGGAGTGGTTCAGCCTTGTCTGGGCCCCCATGTCAATCCCAGCTCACACCTTTATTCTCTGGCTGGCGATCCGCCAAAGGTTTAGCACTCTCAATTGGATTGGCAATTACCTTCACATTTCTGTGTTATGTATACTCTGCTCCACCGGAAGGGAGAGTCATGATCACCTTTTCTTTAATTGCCCTTTTTTCTCGTCTGTCTGGCGGCAAATGCGCCACAAAGCGGGGTGCAGATGGCCCCTCCCTAATTGGAATTCAAACATATTGTGGGCAGCTAAACGGTGGAAGGGCGAAAATCTCAAAGCATATTCATTCTGCCTCACCCTTGCTGCTTCCGTCTATTTCATCTGGAAAGAGAGGAACCATCATATGTTTAAGGATTCGAGGAATCTTAACGTAACCCAAATGGTTACCCAAATTTCTGCGGCAATCCGGGGGAAGATTGAGGCATCCCATAGTGTAATTACTGTGTAGGACAGGCGAATTTTGGGAAGGTGGAACATTCCTAGTTCCAACTTGCACTCGGATGACTGGATTTTTGATTGATAATTGGAGGTTGTGCTGGTGTGTCTTATTTCTGTTCCTTGAGCGGCTGAAGCTGTGCTAAGGCCGGTGTGCCTTCCTTTGTTGATGACTTTATGTTTAAAAAAAAACGATGCATTTTTTGCTGGTCGGAGCATTTTTTTGGACGGAGTACTCTGTTATCCTTGGACGGAGTGGCTCTGTTCCCTTTATCCGGAGCTTTCCATCCGGAGTGCCCTCTCGTCCTTTGAAAGGACGGAGTGGCCTGTTCCCTCTTCTAGAGCCCCTTTCCAAAAAAAAAAAATAAAAAATTTCATGCCCCTGAAGGCTGGAGTGCCTTTTGCCTTTAAAGACGGAGTGTCTTTTCACCTTATCGTTTATGGTGCTCTAAAAGGACGGAGCATTCGTTGAAGGTCGGAGTACTTCCATTTCTAATAGGCCGGAATGCTTCTTGTTCTTTTTGGACGGAGTGACTGTGCGCATCCTTCCGGAGTGCCTCTTTGTCCTCTATTGGATGGAGTGCTCTCTCTCTTAGGATGGAGTGTCTTTGCTGTGTTGTGGCTTGAGTTCATTAGGGATTGCCACGGTTGTTGGAAAAAAAAAATTTTCATGCCCCTGAAGGCTGGGTGCCTTTTGCCTTTAAAGACGGAGTGATTTTTTGGCTTAGCGTATCCGGAGATCCAAAAGGACGGAGCATTCCTTTATTAGGCCAGAATGCTTCATGTTCTTTTTGGACGGAGTGACTGTGTGCATCCTTCCGGAGGGCCTCTTTGCCCTCTATTGGACGGAATGCTCTCTCTCTTAGGATGGAGTGACTTTGTGGTGATGTGGCTTGATATTAGGGATTGCCATGGTTTGTTGAGTTGCTCGTGCGACTACTGCCGCATTGTGGCCGGAGTGCCTTTTCTCTTCTGGTAAATTTGCATTATAAAAAAAATATCGTGTGTTTTTTGCCCGGAGTGTCATTCACTTTGGTCAAAATACTTATCGCAATTTGGTCGGAGTGTTTTTGAGCGTCATTCTGGAGAGCATGTGTTTTCGGAGTGCATGTGTTTCCTTTCATTGGACGGAGTGCATGTGTTTCCTTTCATTGGATGGAGTGGCTTAGCAGAAGTGAATTTCCCCTATTTGGCGGTTTCCTTGTTTCATGTTTCTGGAGTGTATTCATCCGGAGTACTTTCTTGTCCCCTATGACGGCATGACTTGGCAGAATACTCCAATGTTCTTGTTCTCCTCGAAAAAAAATAGTGAGGTGGCTGGTCTGTTTTATCTTTTAGGACGGAGCCTCTTTGTTAAAGTTTTTCCAAAGTGCGTTTGTCCCTTCCCGGAGTGCTCTCTTTGTCCCCTTGGACGGAGTGATTCTCTCACTCTGGACGGAGTGATTTATCACTATGGACGGAGTGTTTTTTGGCCCGTGCTTCCAGTAATGCATGTCCCCCTTTATCTGGGGTGTCTCCTTGGACGGAGTGGATTAGCCGGATTGTTATTCCTCTACTTGGACGGAGCGCTTTGATGCGTACTCCTGGAGCACAGTTGTCTTTTAGCCGGAGTGCTTACTTGGCTCCTAGGATGGAGTGGATTAGCTGCAAGGTCCGGATGGTTTTTCCTTTACAGTAATGGATTACCTTGTAATATTTTCTCAATGAAGTTTGTATTGGGCTTAAGGGTTTCCCTTATTTCTATGTTTCGTTTTCCAAGTCGGCAAAATACTTGGTAACAAACATAGTTCTTTGTATAATTTTTCTTTAATTTAATACAATTAATTACTTACCAAAAAAAGATATGAAAACTCCGTGAGGATTTTCGTGCATCATTTTTTGGCTTCCCAAGTGAATGAGAGAGAGAGAGAGCACAAAGGAGAAGAGAAAGGAAGAAGGGTTCAAGGTTTCTGAGTCCAATTTCGAGTTAGAGCTAGTTAGAGAAGTGATAGAGCGAGTGAAGGCAAGTGCACAAATATATTTTTCTTTCTCTTGTTACACTTTTTATTATGTTTCCCTCGGGTATTTTCGTTCCAATACCCGTCCAAGTATATATTTTGTAAAACTCATGTCTTGAGTATAATTATTAGATGACTTGGTGTTCGATTTGATGATTTTATATGGTATTTAGTACATAGAAACCCTAACCTTGCGCTCGGACACTTTTATCTATTTATTTTGGAATTATGCACAATTTGACTTTAAATAATTGAGACCCATGATTTGAGCATGAAATTTTACCGATTTGGTGTCCAATTTTCCATATTTTGTGCAGTTTGTGTGACGGACCGGCCATATTTTCCCTTATATGACCACCGTCAGAATCATACTTAACATCTCCATCATTAGTTATGAGACAAAAGCAAAGAGATTTGTAGCATAAAAAAAATTTCTTTTTTGTTTTTTTACACACACACATACAAGATCACAATTGGCCAGACGACCTCAACTTGTCCGGCCTCCTCTTAGCCAGCTAAGAATCTCGGTCGATTGGCCAAGATACGTGAGATGTCACTAGGAACCAAAATTTCTTAAACCTTAATACCAAGCGAAAGCATACTAAAATCCTTTAAACTTACAGTGGAGTCATTTTACATAAGTCTCCAGAGTTTCCAAAATTTCATACATTAAGTTCGATCTTTACTGCTTCATAAATCTAGATCAACTCTTCTCTTCATTCTAGTCCATCTAGCTTTATTCTAAGTTGTCTTGTCCAATATAAACTCATCATCGTTTGAAAGAAATTGGAAGAGGAGTGAGCAGAAGCCCAACAAGGTACCCAAATTCATAAATATCCAAATGAGAACAGAATGCACACAGAATATAAAAGCATGGGCTAGAGTCCTTTTCATGAAAACATAATACATGAGCCGAAATCATTTTTCATGTAAAATGGTTTCCAAAGCATATTTTAATTCCAAAACCGATTTTCGTCAAAACACTATCTACATTTTAGGCCTATAACTACTCGACCATCATATTAAAAATGGCTATATTTAAGGCTTGTAACTACTCGGCCATCATATCAAAACTAACTACATTTAAGGCCTGTAGCTACTTGACCATCATCTCTAAACTAGCTACATTTAAGACCTATAGCTACTCGGCCATCATATCGAAACTGGCTATATTTAAGGCCTGCAGCTACTCGCCCATCATATTGAAACTGGCTACATTTAAGGCCTGTAGCTCTCTAACATAAAAATCTATTTCCATAAATCATGATCTTCAAAAAATCTAAAGTCTTAAAGAGATCGTCCAAAGTTCTTAAACATGCAAAAGACTGTAGTTCTTTTATGATGTATGAAACTGAAGTTCTTCAATGATGCATACAACCGAACTTCATGTAAATAAGCAAATAACTAGACTTCTTAAAACATGCGAATGTCGTACTTCTTTAGTCCTACAATTACCAAACTTCTTTAAACATGCGACTAACCGGACTACAAATAATTGAAGTTCTTCCATAATGCAAATGATCAAAGTTCTTCAATAATGCATTCATATGCAATTACCTTATCATGCTTCGCGTAGGTATATAATAGAGAGATCATGAAAACAATATTACTTAATAGTCTTTAAACATGAATTTTTAAAAATCATAGGGTACACTTACCTTAGCCTTTTCCTGCAAATTCCCTTACTTAATTCTGGCGCTGAGATTTTCTTTCATTTCTTCTTCTTCTTATTCTTCTTCTTCTTTTCATTTTCTTCCTTCGTTTCAATCTCCAGCTTCTTCCCCCCGCTCCCTAATCCTCGCATCAATATTTATAGGCAATAGGGTAGGTAGGAGTAGGTGGATTCCTTTTCTAGAAGGCTCTAGATTTATCCTCTTTAATCATTATTCTAGAATGTTCCAGATTAACTGAACAGGTGGGAGTAGGTAAGAGTAGTTCAGCTACTCTGGCTGAACCACTCCAGTCATCCTCTCCAAAAATTCTCTCCAAAAAACGTCTCTAGAAATTCACTCACTCCTCTCTGGAAATTGTCTCTGGAAATTCATTTAATGCTCTATGGCAGAAGCCATTATCCTTTCTCAGTTGGTCAACAGCATATTGATCGGATTATTTCTTCAACAATTCTTAGCATCACTTAGCTGGTCAACCTTTTGTTGACTGGGTTATTTCTCATACCCTTCTTATCAGGTCAACATGGCATTGACTGAATTCTTCTTCACAGCCTACTGGTCAACACCTTGTTGACCGTATATTTTGGCAACTAGTCATTTTTCCTTAAATGCATACCAGTTGTGAGATTTTGAACCCGAAACATGATAATTTAAAAGTAATCAAAATAATAATAATCAAGATAAGGCTAAACATGCATGGAAGAATGAGTTTTGGAAGTAAAAAGTGTGAAAAATCGGCTATTGTATACTAATCTGCCACACAGTAGTTGGACGCCTGCCATGCACCCCAGCGCAGTAGCAGGCGCCAAAACCAGTAAGGGTCTACTCGTCGAGCGTCTACAGCGCTTGAGTTAGGTCAGGCAGTAATTTTACACTCGCCACGTGCCTACCGCGTGCTCGAACGCATGCGTGATATTAAATCAGCGCCCTGATTTCTATTTTGTTTGAAAAAGAGAAAGGAAGGGGAGTTGAGGCAATGAACAACAGAAACAGGAGGAGAGGAAGGGAAGAGAAAGGGAAGGCTCACTCCACCAATTTTCATCCGATCAAAGTGAAAAAAATTGTAAATCGGGTAAAGGCAAGTGTATCTCTAACATTGTTCTTCATTTTTATGGCATTTTGATATCTCCATCTTCATGTTTGTGCTCTAAAAACCTCTGTTCTCCATGTTTTGTATGAATAATGTATATTTCCTACAAGTTTATGGTTAGACCTTGTAATTATGCATGATTATTGTGAGTTGTAGCTTCGATTTCATATTTAATTTAGGTTTTGGCATTTGGTTTTGGTCCGAACAGATTTACCTCAAACCTAATTTGAAAAATTGGGGGTTTTTGGTTAAATTTCATGATTATGTATATGTATTTTGATATATGGCTTCGATTTCATTTAAATACATGTATTTGGTGTTCGTTTATTATCCAGAAGGTTTGGCGAAACCCTAAGCACAAAAATGAAAGGATTTAACGGTTTTAATCCATAATTTCTGATATATAAAAGTTGATTTGTAACAAGATAATATCCATGTGGTGATTTAAATCTGAAAATTTTACACGAAATTATACTGATAAATTACTGTGTATTTCTGAAACATACTGAAGGGTTACTGTAAAACTCTGACTGACTTCTAAAATTTAATGAGTTTTTAGTTAAAAAATAAGAAGAAAAATATTTCTGGTCCTATTAATTAGGACCCGGGACTGATATACAGTCAGGTTAAGTTCTCCGACATACCTTAGAATGTTATAGTGACAATCGAGGATAACTCTATCCAGGAGTTATACGTGGTCTGCCCTTCCTCAGAGCATTAACCTAGAGGGTAATTTCTTGTTCTTAGCATGCCTCCGGGAGGCATTCCTATTCATATCCCACGAGAAGGGATATCCTACTCCTATTCTTGCTCTTGGGTTGTGTAAAGTAAATACAATCTATCCTCGATTATTTGTCTCCTCGGCTAGTAGAGTCTACTAGTTTGGTCCTCCCGATGATTAAAAAGGAAAATTCTAGAATTTATAAGTTTGATTCAAACTTTGATTTCTGATACTTGTTTTATTGATTTAAGGTTCCCGAAGCTTGTTTATATTGATTTATACATTCTCTGTTTTCATACACTTTTCTGCCCTTAAATATTTTCCTAATTTTATATGTCTATATGTCTGTTTTGCACGATGTGATTTACTGTATGTTTTCATGTACCTTTATATTCTTGAATATTTTCATGTTACTGTTCGCCTGCGCTTATGTTCTACATGAAACATTATGTTTCGCATGTTTTGGTACCTTATTAGGTTTTGACTCACTGTTTTACTGTTTTTTCCTAAATGAGACAGTGGAGTTAGTGCTAGATGAGAAGGAGTGACTTAAAGCCTAGCCTACAAATTTTGAGTCGTGAAGATATTTCGGAGATCTTGGAAGGAAATAGTTTGAATGTAAACACCGAATTTCGTATATGGATTCTGTATATGAAATGCATGTCATGTATGTGATGTAACGGGAATTTATGCTTTCGTAGGTATATAGTTTAGCTTCCGCTATATATTTTTCTTGATTTTATACAGATTCTATACGGGATCTCTCATTCTGAACTGTTAGTATAGTGGATAGGAATTATTGAATGTAAGTCGTAGTGAATTATACGGCATCTATGGATCCTATGTCAGTGATGAAAATATATGTTGATGGATATTATGATGTTATTCTATATATTTGTAGGTTTTAAGCAGGTTTTCAGTAGGTTTTATATTTCAATTTAGTCCAGTTTTAGGGGAGACTCTATCCATTTTTTCTTAAAACTTTAGATTGTTATTTGGAACTTTAGTTTCTATTTCTGTAATAACAAAATTATCTAAGGACAAAAAAAATCCATTCCATCACACCAGTCATTTTCCCTTAATGCATATCGGCCATTTTGCCTCAATACATACTAGCCATTTCGCCTTAATTTGGAAAAATACACCAAATCGTCCAAATGCTCCATTCTGACATTTTGCACCATACCAGGTAATATGTGCATTCCGGCCAAATGCACCATACCGGGCAAAATGTGCATTCCGGCCAATGGTCCATACCGGCATTTAGCACTAAACCAGCAGAATCCTGATCAACTAGTCAATGTATGTTGACCAGTCACTTTTACCTTCAACATTTCTTAGTCTGCACTTTAGCCGGTCAACAATTCCTGACCTGTCAATATTTTGATTTAGCCTGTCAACAATGCCTATCTGGTCAATGATTTTGATAGGTCATCTTTGTCAATTATGGTCAACAATTAATTCTACTGGTCCACTATTAATTCAGTCGGTCAACTTTCTTATCCTTAGCAGAGTAACTTCTTGGCCATAATAACTTCTTAATATTTTTCACACCAATTTAGCCCGATCTTAATCATATAACCATTGTTGATGGGTCTTCTTATAGATGATGATCCCAATCATCCTCAGGAAGGGGCGCCTCTGATTACAACTCCCTCTCCTTCAGAGTTAGATGGTTCCTGGACGCAAGCTAAAACTAAGAGGCATAGAAAATCCAATAAATCTTTGCGTCCCTTAGGTAAACGTTTCAGCCCGTTGTCTCGCCATCCATGATAACAAGGCTGGATGTTAGAGATGAGGCTTCGTTTGGTTGGTATATTGACCGAGATTCAATTTTGCCATGGTGCAGAGAAATATCTGCCCGAGGGATGCAGATGATGTGTGTTGGCCCTGCTGACTTCTTGGAACCTGCTGAAATAATTTGCTTTCGGGTGGTAGTTATTTACCTACTGAATTCATGGAATTTTGATGGTGAATGAGCTGCTCGTGGAAATTGCCGATGCCCTGCTGATGGAAGCTACTACTGGAAATACTGAAACTGGCTCATGGAGCCTTGCTGATGTTGGTGAGCAGCTACTTTTGATGTTGGTGCTGAGGTGAAATCTGCTAGTGCCAGTTAGGTGTGGATGGCTTTTTACCGAGATACATTCAATGGGACAAGTTGCTGGATAGTCTGAGATTCTTTTACTATCCTGTTCTGTTTCTCCTCTGAGATGCAAACTGGTGTAGGATTGCTTCTCTGCCAATTGAGCTTTGCTGGAGGATTGGGACTAACTGCTCCTGACTGTAATATGAGGTGTTAGTTGTCCGAGATTAGCAAATGGACGAGATGCCGCTAATGGCTGTGGAGGCAGTGTTGTCTGTGTTTTTACCATGCTGAAGCCAAAGACTCTTGCTAAGGCCACAGACTTACTACTCCTGACTGAGGTTCAGCATGGCTGAAGAGTAAATTTGTTTGAGTAGCTACAGATAGTTCAGTGGTTCTGTGGTGGCCTCGCTCGAGATGTATGCAGACCGAGTTGGGTGTTGGCATTATTGGGTGGTCTTTCCTGTGGGACGAGATACCTTCTCTCCACGCTGCCTAAGGCCGAGGTGTTGCAAATTGTCCGAGTGCAAAGGGACGAGATGCTGCCAATGGCCGAGGAATTTGTTTTGCCCGAGATGCTGTGGGATGAGATGACTGAATAGTGGCTGAGAGCAAATCAGTCCAAGGTCTCTTTGCTAGTGGAATTCTTTTGCCGTGATTGACCAGCTTGTGAAGATGATGCTGAAAGCTGCTGCCCGATGCTGGAAGCTGCCGGTGGAATTGCTGAAGCAAGTTGTCTTTGCAGCATTTCTGCTGCCCTTTGGGCTATAGCTTGCTCTTAACTTGGAATGATGGTATTTTGGCCGTTTTCTTTCCTTTTGTAATATTATTTAGGTTTCCTGATATTTTGGCCGGTTGTTTGACTTTTGTTTCTTTCGGTTTTTGACATATATCACGGTGCTAGGGGTTTGCCCCGGTGTGTTTGTTCTACATTGGGTAAGAACCGGGCTCCATGTGCCTGTTCTAGAGAGAGGTGCTCTCCCCTCTCTCTAGGTTTCAAATTTTGAAATTTGAACTGCGTGCCTAGGGTTCTGCCACGGCGCTCCAGGGTTCTGCCTCCTCTGTCGGGCGGCGCCGGAGCCGGCCATGGCCGGTCTCCTGGATGCTTCGCCCGACTCCCTCCTTGTTTCCGACTCCACTCCTTAGAGGCTTCGACTGTGGCTATGAGCTCGAACCGATTCTCCCACTTTTATTTTGCTGTTACAGATTGGGATGATGGATCTTGCCTATTGGCCTTTTTCATCGTCTGTTGGAGCTCTTGCCTTGTGCTCGGTGCTCGTGTAGTAGCGGTTTGGGGTTTCTGCTCGAGCCTTTTTTCACCTGTAGTGGCTGTATCAGAGAGTAGTTCCACTACTCTCTGGACTCTCTACGGTTTCTATTTTTTCTTTAAATTCCATCTTTAGAATATTTAATTTCAGCTTTGAAATTCGATTTATTTGGGTCTCTCGTCTCCGAATATGGCTGGTTTCCATGCTCTGGCTGTCGGGGCTAAGAGTCCCTGTTTCTCGGTTTCCTTATGGAAGCTTCGGCTTTGGTTGCTGTCCGGTTTGTGTAACCTGAATAGCTTGCCTCTTCTGATGGGATGAAGATGATTCTCTGTGCTACGTTCTTTGGTTTCGGGAGCTGTTGTCCGAAGCCTTTGTTCTAGTGCTGCTCGTGGGATCTGTCGCTGACATTTGTCCTGTGCTTTGTCTCTAATGCTCCTCTGCCTGTGTGAGCCTTCCTGTTGGACGGGATGGGGGTGCCCGTGCAGCTCTGGTTAGGGATCTCTCGGCTAGGATGCCGAAGAGCTAGCCATGGCCTTGTTTGGTCGATGGTGAATTCAGTGACCGGTTTGTATTCCTCAGGCCAGTTTGGAGTTTGGCTGGTTGGGGGGCCTGCTGTACACCGATTGGCCGGTTTGCTGCGGTTGCTGTATTGTCAATATGCTGTTGTGCTCGAACGAGAAATGGCGAAGTGGCCTTGTGCCTCTTGTGGCTGGAGTGGCCTTGCGTATCTTGAGGCCGGAGTGACCTTCCGTCTCTTGAAGGCCGGAGTGGCCTTGTGTCTCTTGAAGGCCGGACTAGCCTTGCGTCTCTTGAGGCCGGAGTGGCCTTGTGCCTTTCAAAAACCGGAGTTGATTTATGCTCTTGGAAGCCTGATTGATTTGTGAGAAGGTCGGAGTGAGTTATGGCCGGAGTTGAATTGTGCTTCTTGATGGCCGGAGTGGCCTTTTGCCTTTTAAAAGCCGGAGTGGCTTATAATGTGCCAATTTGGATCTGCATTTCAAGTGCATTTTCGACGTGCATTTCAAGTGCCGATTTGGATTCGTGTTTTTTAATGTCGATCTCGATATTGATTGGCCTGTGTTTTGTGCCATTGTCCATCTAATTTTGGGCTGTTGGTGGCGTTGCAGTTGTAATACCAATGCTGGCAGTAACTGATGCTTTCTAGTAGCTGATTGCTCTTGCTGTGAGTGATATTTCCTTCTAGCAGCAGATGCAGGATCCATTGTGCTGTGCATGATGGCCCGTGGCATTTGATTTCGATGGAAGTCTGTTTCCGTTCGAATTTGGTTCACCAAGTGGAGCAGGAGTGGCCCATGGCTGGCATAAAGTTCCATTTTGGCGTAGATGCTGAAGCAGTTGGTGACTGGTTTTCTACCTGTTGCCAATTTTTGGTACTGCCCATGAATTGGCATGATTCATTTAGGAACTGCTCTACTTTCTCTGTTGGTTTCATACGATGTATCAATGAGCTCGGGGCATGCCCTAACGTTGATGGTTTATCCCCAAGTCGGAAAAACACTTGGAGATAAATCATTACTTGTAAATTTTTTTCTCCCATTAATCCAAATCACTTACTTACCAAAAAATAAAAAAAAAGTGTTTGTTCTACATTCAGGTCCACAAAACACTTAAAGATAGAAATTGGTTCTATATTTTTCCTTTTTCATTAATAAAATTTTTCTTACTTACCAAAAAAGAAAAAACTATTATATGTCCTTAATTACAATATTCAAAAATCAGGACTTTACAATTTTTCTCTAATGAAACCTCAATCTTATGCCCCGCACGTTTTCTCCTGTTTGTTTTGAAATTTATGCATAATGTGAACTTGGAGAGTTGAACTCTAGCTCATGAACGTGATTGACTGATATTTAATTGTATGTATTATAAGTGTTAATTTTGTATGTTTTAAAAGTCACGTTGAAAACCGTTTGTGAAAGAATTTATTGTCCAAAAGTTCTAAAGTTATACTTGGCTTAATGTAGTAAGAATTTTCTAATTCTTTGAAACTATAAAAGAATTAATACATGTAATTAAGATCATATGGTGACTTAAGCTTACAAGGATATGAAAATAAGTATCTGTTCAAGCTTTATGAAAAAAGGACTAAGGAGGGATATTCTGCAATTAAATAAATGACTTGTAAACTATTCTCTAAAAAAGTGGGAATGAATGATTTATGGACTTACGAGCAGAATTTTCTAAGAAAATAAGAAATTAAGAACTTAGACCGATGAATGTTTATTATATAGTATATTTTGATATGCTTTAGTATATTATAGTGAAAAATTGTTATCTCCTAAGGACCGCGTGTAGCTAAGGCCCCATTATAGGGATTATATAGAGATGGCCCTCCTCTAGGTCTTGAATAGGAGGAGATGGCTTTTGACTGTATAGGAGTAAACACAATCCAGATTATGATTAACTGCTCATTTAGTCAATAAGGCTTATTGGTCTTGGTCTCCGACGAAATAAGTTTTCATAATAATTGGATGAATAAAGAATTATAAGAAGGGCTAAAGGAAATTGAAAGATATCATGAAAGCATTCTTTTTTAATTTATATTTTATGATCTCTCATTCATCCCTATTCCTTCCTACATGCATTATTAGGATTTGATTATGAAATTTACATGTTCATTGTTATATATGTGCATTGTTGAGTATTTGGCTCACTAATTACTGTTTGTTACCCCCTCAGATAGTCAACACGAGTTCATACATGACAAGAATGAAGAAAAGATCAATGCCTAGTTTTAGGGCTTGGGATGTTATATGTTGTATTTTGGGGGATTGTATTTCTGTATTTTTGGTATAGATGATTCTTTTGGATTAGAAGGATTGCATACATAAGTTTTGTTCTTTAGTAATTAATAGTAGTGGTCATATGCTTCAACTGGAATATGGTATATTGGATTATAAATTACTTCCTTAGGTTTTTGTGATGAGTATTTTCAGGGATTAGTGGCATCTCTTTGTTTCGATATGATGTCCAGAGACATAATGTTTGGAGCTGCAAATATATTGTGGCTTTTTGGATCTTATGTTTGTATTTTGTAGATATATATGTATATTGTGCAGGGATTTGTATAAGTTATATTAGTTTGATGGCCGTATTATAGTCAGAACTCTACCAGATTCCAATTAAGTAATACAGTATGTCACAATTGGTATCATAGAGAATGGTTGGAGAGATGCCTTAAGATTTGAGTTGATTAACTTTAGTTGAGAGCTAGGTTAATTTGATTTGACCAAAAGTATAGGTTAAACTTCCTGTTTAGGTGGTTTCATTAAGTTTGGTGCAAAAATCTAACTCTATTGTTAATGATAATGATAAGGATTCAGAATGTCAGGCCAAGGGAGAAGTTTTAGAGCTTGTTCTTGCCCAAATAGAGAAGAGGAATATCTAAACATCATGGAAAGGATGGCTGATATTATCAAAATGATGGCTCATAGACATTGCCAACCTGAGCTAGCCCCAATTCCCACTCCAGCTCCAACTCCAGTAAATCTGGGAGCTATAACTTTTGATCAATTCTATAATGAAAGGGTAGTGGAGTTTTTGGGAGATCGAGATCCAACCAAAGTAGAGGTGTGGATCAGAAGAATCGAGAAGATCTTTACCATTATTCACTGCCCAGAAGAAGACAAGGTGACTTTTTGCAGTGTATAAGTTGGACGGTGAAGCTGACTATTGGTGCAAAAGAGAGCCATGGGAGTCAATGAGGACCAGATCACTTGGGAGATGTTCAAAGAGGAGTTCTTTGTGAATTATTTTTCAACCAGTCTACAAGAGTAGAAAGAGGATGAGTTCTCGCGGCTAAGGTAGGGGAATTGGATCGTAGCAGACTATGCAGCAAAGTTTATGGAGTTGTTCCAATTTGCCCTGCACATAGTTGATGACCAGGCCTGGAAATCCTGGAAGTTACAACCAGGGTTGAGGGATGACATTAGGATGCAGCTGGTCATGCACAAGTTGTGTAATTATAGAGAAATTCTGGCCCGGCTCTCATACTTGAGAAGGAACAAGAGCAAGAGCAATATTTTATGAAGAGAGCCAAAAATTGAGGAGGCTCGACTGCTAACCAAGGCTCGGGATTAGGAGGACCTCCTAGGAGGATAAATCCAGAAGATAAAGGGAAGAGGGAGGTGGAGTATCCAGCAGCAGTAGCACCACGTCTGCTAGCGACTACTAATGTATGTGACTACTGTGAAAAGTTTCACAAAGAAAAGCCATGCTACAAGGGGTTGGGAGCTTACTTTAATTGCGGCAAGTCTGAACATCTGATTAAACATTGCCCATTCCTAGGAGGGCGGTGGAGAAGAAGCAGATTGTTCTGGAGAAAGCCTTTGCAGTCATGACTCAGGATGCGGAGGCATCGCTAAATGTGGTAGAAAGTACCATCGCTATGATTAATACACCTGCACATGTTTTCTGGATTCGGGATCGACTCATTCCTTTGTATCTCCAAGATTTGCAAGTAATTTGTTATCCCCTCCAAGAATAATGGATCATATTTTGGTTTTTTTCTCGCCCTCGGGATCGTCGATGGTTATGGATATCTTATATCTGATGTGTGAAGTTTGGATTAACAGGTTGCAGTTGATGGTGGATCTGATTTTGTTGTAGATATATGACTTTGATGTGATTTTGGGTACGAATTGACTGGCGAGTTATCACACTAGTGTGGATTGTTTTTACAAGCAAGTCCACTTCACTATTTTGAGATGTAAACCATTCTATTTCCAAGGCGTGGTGCAAAAGGAATCACCTTATTTTATCTCGGCTTTGCACGCTCATCATTTGATGGATTCCGGATGTCAAGCCTATCTGGCTTATGCCTGCATGATTGAAAGTCGTAGTGTGCCTACTAAGGATATCCCAGTGGTTAGTGAGTTCAAAGATATCTTTCCCAAAGAATTGCTTGGGTTATCACCCAATCGAAAAATTAAATTCGAGATTGAGATTGTTCCTAGTTTGGTACTAGTCTCAAGGCACCGTATAGGATGGCGCCTGCCGAATTGAAAGAATTGAAGCAGTAGCTATAGGAGCTTTTGGATAAGGGATTTATTTGGCCGAGCTTGTCTCCTTGAGGTGCCCCAATGCTGTTTGTCAAGAAGAAGGATGGATTGTTGCGGCTTTGTGTCGATTACGAGGAGCTAAACAAGATCACTATTAAGAACAAGTATCCTTTGCCGATGACTGATGACCTATTTGCTCAACTGTAAGGAGCGCAAGTGTTTTCAAAGATTGATCTTCGTTCGGGGTATCACCAATTGAGAATTAAGGAGGACGTAGCAAATACGACCTTTCGAACGAGGTGTGGGCATTATGAATTTCTAATCATACCTTTTGGGTTATCAAATGCCCCTACTACTTATATGGATTGAATGAATCGGGTATTTTAACCCTACTTGGATAAATTTGTGGTTGTATTCATTGACGATATATTGATTTATTCGAGGAGCTATGATGAACATGTCATGCATCTAAGGATTGCGCTCTAGATGCTTAGGGAGGAGAAGTTGTATGCCAAGTTAAAGAAGTATGAATATTGGTTAGAGAAAATTACATTTTTGGGTCATGTTATATCAAAAGGAGGCATTTTTGTGGACCCAAAAAAGATTAAAGTTGTTGTTAATAGCAGCCGACTGTCATCGGTGATCGAACTCCGGAGTTTCCTTTGAATGGCAAGTTATTATCGGAGGTTTGTCGAAAATTTTTTAGAATTTCTATGCTGCTAACCTACTTAGTAAGGATGTGTTACGTTTGTCTGGACAGAGGAATGTGAGCAAAGCTTTTAGGAGTCGAAGGACCGACTAACATCCGCTCTAATCCTGACGATTCTGGAAGGTTTCAGTGGGTTCGAAATTTATTGTGATGCAAGCAAGATAGGTTTGGGCTATGTTCTGATGTAGCGTGGGAAGGTGATAGTCTATAAGTCGAGGCAATTGAAGATCCATGAGAAGAACTACTCAATGCACGATTTGGAGCTAGTGGCAATAATTTTCGCTCTGAAGATCTAGAGGCATTATTTGTACGGTGAGAAGCTCTTAGTGTATTCGAACCACAAGAGCCTCAAGTATCAATTTTTCCTAGAAAGAGTTGAATATGAGGCAGAGAAGATAGATGGACTATTTAAAGGACTATGATTGTGAAATTCAGTTCCAGCCAGGCAAAGGCAATATGGTAGCAGATGCTCTAAGCTATCAAGCGTGTTATGTGGCTCATTTGAGGGTTAAGGAGATGGATGTGCTGGAATGCATAAAGCATTGTGATATTTGGAGATATGCACAAGAAAATCAAATGATTTTGTCACTTTTTTGTATCCAGTCGGAGATAGTGAAGTGGATCAAGGAAGATCAGATGAGTGACCCGTTCTTAGCTAACATTGTTGGAAATTTGAACCAAGACTCTAGAGTTGATTTTAGTGTTCGAGCCGATGGAGTCTTGAGATTTCGGGACTAGATTTGTGTACCTAATGTCAAAGAATTGTAGGAGAAAATTATGAAGGAAGTTCACTGGTCCAAGTATACAATCTACCCAGGGATTAATAAGATATATCAAGATCTGAAAAAAAATATTTTGGTGAAGGAATATGAGAAGAGAAATTGTAGCCTTTGTAGGGAGATGCTTGATCTGACAGCAGTTGAAGGCTGACCATAAGAAGCCATCCAGTCTTTTGCAGCCATTGTCTGTCCCTAATTGGAAATGGGAAGATATATCCATGGATTTCGCATTGGGATTGCTGCGGACGCCTAAGAATCATGACGCCATTTGGTTAATTGGTGATCGGCTCATGAAATCGGCTCACTTTCTAGCCATTCGGATGACTTATACGAGGGACCAGTTAGCTCGGATGTATATTAATGAAGTAGTGAGATTACATGGAATCCCAGCAACAATCGTGTCAAATTGAGACCCGAGGTTTGTCTCAAAATTTTGGAAAAGTTTGCATCGTGAGTTGGGAATGGATCTAAAGTTCATTGCATCTTATCACCTGCAAACGGATGGGTAGTCTAAACGGACCATTTAGATTTTGAAAGACATGTTAAGGGCCATGGTGATGGAGCTGAAAGGCAACTGAGATGATCATTTAGCCTTAGAGAAATTTGCGAATAATAATAGTTATCAGGCGAGTATTAGGATGGCCCCCTTTGAAGCCCTATATGAAAGAAAGTGCCAATCGCAGATTCAATGGAAGAGACAGGTTATAGATAGCTTATGGGGCCAGGGATTGTTAAGGAGAAGTCTGATAAGATCGAATTTGTGAGGTCTCGAACCCAAAATATGCTAATTTGAAAATAATTAAAATAATAATCGAGATGACGCTAAATAAGCATGGGAGAATGAGTTTCAGAAATGAAAAGAGTGAAAAATCGGCTGTTGTGTACTGATCTGCCACACAGCAGCTGGGTGCCTACTGCGCGCTCAAGTGCGACGGCAGGCACCAAAATCCAGTAAGGGCCTGTTCGTCGAGCGTCTGCCATGCTCAAGTGATGGCCCGACAGTGACTCTGCGCTTGCCATGCACTTGAGCGTAGATGCGATTTTTAGCCACTGACCTGCTTTTGTTTTGTTTTAAAAAGGGGAAGGGGTATTTTTGGTAACCACGAAGCAACAAAGCTTGAAGGATGAGAGGAAGAAAAAGATAAAGGAAGGCTGTCTTCACAAATTTTCGCCCAATTAGAGTTAGGAAAATGGTAAATCGGGCAAAGGAAAGTGTACCTCCAACTTTGTTCCTCATTTTTACAGCATTTTGATATCTCCATCCTCATATTTATACTCTAAAACCCTCGTTTTTCATGTCTTTCATGGACAGTATATATTTCCTACAAGTTTATGGTTGAACCTTATAATTATGCATGATTATTATGAGTTGTGGCTTCAATTTCATTTTTAAGTTAGGTTTTGGCGTTCAATTTTGATCCGGACAGATTTGCCTCAACCCTAATTCAAAAAATTTGGGGTTTTTGGTTAAATTTCAAGACTTTTTATGTGTATTATGATATACAGCTTCGATTTCATGCATATACATGCATTTGGTATCCGTTTCATGTCCGAAAGGTTTAGAAAACCCTAAGCACGAAAATGAAGGGATTTGGTGATTATAATCAATAATTTTTGACTTGTAAATATTGATTTGTAATGAAATAACGCCCATGTTGCAATTTGTATCTGGAAATTTTACATGGAAATGTTTTGTTAAATTTTTAATGACTTCTGAAGCGAAACTGAAGGGTTTTAGACCGTTACTGTATATTTTGAAACTAACTGAAGAGTTATTGTGAAACTCTGAAAAATTTTGAAAACTAAAAAGGGTTTTCAGTTATGAAATAAGAAGGAAAAATATTTCTGATACTATTAATTAGGACCCGTGACAGATATACAGTCAGGTTAAATTCTCCGACATGCCTTAGAATGCTATGGTGGTAATTAAGGATAACTTCATCCATAGAGTTATATATGGTCCGTCCTTTCTCAGGGTATTAACTTAGAGGGTAGTTTCCTATTACCGGCCGGCGTACTATACTGAATCCCGCCAGAAGAGATATCCCACGAGACAGGACGACTGTTACTGGCTTTAATAGTGTGCAAATATAATCTATCCTCAATTATTTGCTCCCTCCGCTAGTAGGGTCTCCTAGTTAGGTCCTTTACTGATAGGAAAGGAATTTTCTATAATCTATAGAATTGAAATCAATTTCTACTTTCTGTAGCCTATTTTATTAATTTATTATTAATGAAGTATGATTACATTGACTTCTGATTTTTGAAACTTTAGTATTTCTGTTTCCTGACAGTTCTATAACTTTTTGCATCATTTGCTACTATAATTTCTATAAATCACTACATTATAGTATTTATATTTTAACATGAATCTGTATCCATTTTATTGTATTCTATTCTTCATAAAAGTTTACTACATGTCTGCATGTATTTTGTTGGGCCTCAACTTACTGTTTTACTGTTTTCTCCCTCCAAATAAGACTGTAGAGCTACTACCGAACAAGAAGGAATGATCTAAAACTTAGCTTGAAGACTTGGGAGATCTGAAATATTTTTAGAGATCTTGAAAGGAAACAGTTGAATTGTAAAGACCTAATATTTGACACATGGTTTTGTGTATGGGGCTAGGGCTTTGTAGCTGTTCTGAATGGCTCTGCTGCCCGGTTGCTACTGGATTTTGCAGTGTTGTAGAGGTTCCTATAGCTTGTGCTTGCTGCTTGTATTGAGGCTCCTGTAATGTGGTTACTAGAGTTGTTGTTGCTGAATTTTTGCTGAAATATTGAGGCTCCAGAGACATAAGGTTGCTAAAATTTTGCTCTGTTGAAGATGCTTCTGGCTGTTTAGAAGACTGCGATGGCTGGCATGGTTGCCACTCGTTTGCTGAGTTGCTCCAGTCGATTTGGGAGTAGCTGATCATGAGTCTATTCATATATTAGACAGATTTCATATTATGTTGATTTTGTTAAACGTTTGTCCTCCTAGAGGATTTTTTTTGTATTTTTTGATGTATTAGTTGCTCGGGGTATTTGCTAACATTTAATGTTTTAACCCCAAGTTAAAATACTTGGAGTAAAAACATAGATTTTGTAATTTTTATTCTCCCTATAATCCAAAATACTTATTTACCAAAAAAAAAAAAAAAGGTTTTGTGTATGGGTTTTCTGCATATGGATTTAGTATATAGAACGTATGTGATGTATGTGATGCAACAAAAAATTGTACTTCCGCAACTTTATAGTTTTGTTTTCACTATATACTTTTTGGTTTCTGTACGAGTCCTAATTGGTATCTCTCGTCTGAATTCTGATATAGTAGATAAAATTATTGAATTAAAGTCATGGATGGCATCTGTGGTCCTATGAAAGCGTGTTGTAGAAAAATTGTGGTATAAATAGATAGTTGTGTGTATGTACTGGTTTGTTATACAAGTTTTGTACATGTTTATATTTTTGTTTAGCCCAATTTTAGGAGAAACTCTGCCTATTTCTTTCTAGAACCTTGAGTGAGGCTTGGGTTTCTGTTCCTATTTAGAATGATGGAATTAACTGAGGATAAAAAAAATTCATTCTGTCACAATTGGAATCAAAGAAATGAGATGCCTTAGGAATTGATCAATAAAAAAAATAGAAATATAGGCTTAAATTTTTGTACTGAATTTCTGTCGAAATAGGTCAGGGTAGCTAAGGCAACTAGGACTTTTAGGAATTGGTCCTTAGGACTAGGTTTAAATTTTATTAAGTTATTGAATATCTCTTCCTTTAACTAATTTCTTAATGTTACAATGTTGTGTTTACCTTGATTATAGGATGGCTAGTAGAAGGAACAGAAGAAATAACCGTGGTGGTGCCAATACTCCCCACGATCGGGAGGCTGCATATGTGAACTTGTTGGAAATAATGATGAATGTAATGGAATCTATCGAGTAGAGGCATATGGCTCCAGTCCCTGCACCCGATCCAGCCCCAGTATTTCTTGCTCCTACGACTTATGACAGATTTATAGCGGAGTGAGCAGCGAGATTCTTAGGTAAGCCTAATCCGACAGAAACAGATGTGTGGCTAAAGAGAATGAAAAAGATTTTTACTGTGATCTAGTATACTGATCAAGAGAAAGTCACCTTCGCAGTGTACAAGCTGGAAGGTGAAGCAGATAGTTGGTGGAGTATGAGAAAGAGGGCGTTAGGAGTGTTTGATGATGAAATCACATGGAAGCTGTTTGAGGACGCATTTATGAAAAAATATTTTCCATCCAACCTCCAAGATCAAAAAGAGTAGGAGTTTTTGAGACTGAGGTAAGGAAATATGATGATAACGGAATATGATGCAAAATTTATTGAGTTGTCTCAATTTTTGCCCTATTATGTGGAGCATGATTTAAGGAAAGCAAATAAGTTTTAGCAATTGTTGCGGGACGATATTAAGAAGTCACCGTCAATCTTGAAGCTCCAAACTTATATTGAAATTCTAGACAAGGCAGTGATTTACGAGAAGGAAGTAGAGACAGAGAGATTTTATATAAAGAGCACTGCTAGTCGGGTGGGATTTAGTGTTGTATCTAATGTGGGATATTCTGAACCGTCCAAGAAGGCTAGGACAACTGATAAGGGGAAGTGTATCGTTTCGGCTCAGTCAGTGACTGGTTCTAGAGTTTAGCTGCTGAGTGCACTTTTTGTGGGAAAAAATATCCGGGGCAAGTATGTCGCAAGATTCAGGAGTATGTTTTAGATGTGGATAGTAGGGCTATGTGGTGAAAGACTGTCCATTACCTCTGAGGCTAGAAGGAAAGAAGCCTATTATTTCTGCTAAAACCTTCGCAGTGATTGTTCAGGACCCAGAGGCATCTCTGAATGTCATGGAAGGTACCCTCTCTATTTGTGGAGTTTCTGCATCTATATTATTTAATTCAGGGCCAACCCACTCTTTTATTTTTTCACGGTTTACATGCTGCATTGTATCTGCCTCATGTATTTTGGGTTATGAATTGTCCGTGTTAACTCTCACTGGACCCCTTGCGATTACTGATGCCCTTGTGATTACTAAAGTTGTGTATCCTAGATGTGTGATTGAGGAGGATGAAAAATATTTGACTACAGATTTGGTGTTATTAAGCATGGATGATTTTGATGTGATTCTGGGGATAGATTGGCAGGCTAAATACCATGCTAGTAATGATTGTTTTCTGAAGAGGGTTTACTTTGATATTCCTTAGATGGAATCCTTTTTCTTTTAAGGCAATAGGAAGATGGAGATGCCTATGTTAATTTTTGCTTTACATGCTAAGCATTTGATAAAGATGTATGCCTATGTTAATTTTCTTTTTCTTACCTGGCATATGTCTACACCACTGGGAGTCATAATATATCGGCTAATGATATCCTAATTGTTTGTGATTTTGAAGATGTATTTTCAGAGGAGTTACCTGGATTGCCTCCACATCGAGAGATTGAGTTTGAAATTGCTATTATTTTCAGTGTTAGTCCGATTTCTAAGACCCCTTATCATATAACTCCGGTTGAATTGAAGGAGTTAAAATTATAATTGTAGGAACTGTTAAACAAGGGCTTTATCAAACCGAGTGTATCTCCTTGGGGAGCACCGATGTTGTTTGTAAGGAAGAAAGATGGGTCATTGAGGTTATGTATTGACTATCATGAGTTGAATAAAATCGCGATTAAGAATAAATATCTTCTACCATGTATTGATGATTTATTTAATCAATTACAAGGATCTTGGGTATTCTCGAAGATCGATCTGAGGTCCGGTTATTATCAGTTGAGGATTAAGCCAAAAGATGCAGCTGAGACTGCTTTTCAGATATATTATGGCCACTATAAGTTCCTTGTTATGCCTTTTGGCCTTACGAATGCCCCAACTGCTTTTATGGATCTAATGAATAGGGTACTCAGGTCGTATCTAGATAAATTTATGGTGGTATTTATTGATGATATTCTAATATATTCCAACGATTATAAGGAAGACAAGGTTCATCTGAAGATGGTACTTCAAGTACTCTGTGAGAAAAAATTATATGCTAAATTGAGTAAATGTGAATTATGGCTAGAAAAAGTGATGTTTTCGGGGCATGTATATCCAAAGAAGGTGGAAGCTGTTACAAACTGGAGTAGGCCAACTTCTGTGATTGAGGTTAGGAGCTTTCTAGGCATGGCAGGCTATTATAGGCATTTTGTAGAGAATTTCTCATAGATTGCTATACCTCTTACTCAAATGCTAAAGAATGAGGCTAAATTTGAGTGGATTGAGGATTGTGATTAGAGTTTTAAGGAGTTAAAAGATTTCCTAACTACCGCCCCGATATTGATCATTCTAGAGGGGTCAGGAGGTTTTAAGGTATACTATGACACCTCTAAGGTAGGTTTGGGTTGTGTACTAATGCAGTATGGTAAAGTTATAACTTATGGGTCTAGACAACGAAAAGTGCATGAAAGAAACTAACCGACCCACGATTTGGAGCTAGCTGCTGTAGTGTTTGTCTCAAAAATTTGGAGACATTATTTATATGGTGAAAAGTTTATTATATATTCTAATCACAAAAGCTTATAGTATTTGTTTTCACAAAATGAGCTTAATACGAGGCAAAGAAGGTAGCTTAATTTCTTGAAAGATTATGACTGTGAAATACAGTATAAGCCAGGAAAGACTAATGTAGTTGCGCATGCATTGAGTCATCGATCGGGGTATGTGGCTATGTTGCAAATCAAGCAGATAAAAATATTGGATTATTTGAAGCAGTGTGATATCCAATGTTACACTCGGGGTGATAGAATGCTCCTATCTTATCTTCAAATCCAACTGGAGGTAATTAATGAGGTAAAGGAGAAACAAGTTAACGATCCATTCCTTATAGATATTGTAAGTGATCTGAATAGAGATTCTTGAACTGATTTTAATATATGGACTAATGGAGTGTTGAGGTTTAGAGACCGATTATGTGTACTAGACAATAGAGAATTGAAAGAGAAGATTTTAAAAGAGGCTCACCGATCTCGGTATACAATTCACCCAAGGACGAACAAAATGTACTAGAATCTAAAGAAAACTATTTGGTAGAGGAATATGGAAAGGGATATTATGACTCATGTGGAGAAACACCTTGTATGTCAGAAATTGAAAGTTAAAAGGAGGAAGCCTTCTGGGTTATTACAACCAATGCCAATCCCAAGCTAAAAATGGGAAGATATTACCATGGATTATGAATCAGGACTGCCGAGGATACCAAGGAATCATGATACCATTTGGGTTATGGTTGATTAGTTGACAAAATCAACCCACTTCTTGGCGATCAAGATCACATATTCTCGTGACAGACTGGCCCAGTTAAAAGTAAATGAAATTGTGAGGCATCATGGAGTTCCTGTCTCTATTGTGTCTGATAGGGATCCCCGTTTTATCTCGAGATTTTGGGAGAGTTTGCATAAGGAGTTGGGGACGAAATTAAAGTTCAATACTATGTATCACCCCCAAACTGATGGCCAATCGGAGTGCACCATTTAGATTCTTGAGGATATATTGAGAGCCTCGGTGTTGGAAAGGAAAGAGATTTGAGATAGTTATCTGGCATTAACTAAGTCTGCATATAATAACAGTTATTAGGCTAGTATCGACATGGAGTCTTTTGAGGCTCTGTATGGGAGAAAATGCAAGTCGCCAATTCATTGGGAGGAGATTGAAGATAAAAGGATTTTGGACCTGAAATTATGAAAAAAACTACGGAGAAAATCAAACTGATTCATAATAATTTAAGAATTGCTCAAAGTAGACAAAAAAGTTATGCAAACCAGAGGAGGAAAGAATTGAGTTTTGAGGTAGAAGATTTTATTTTTCTGAAATTTTCACCGTCCAAGGGAACGTATAGGTCTGGGGTAAAAGGAAAACTGAAGCCGCGGTTCATTGGTCCTTTTAAGATTCTGGAGAGGATCAGGGAGGAAGCTTACATGTTGGCACTACCACCTAATTTGACGGACGTACACGATGTATTTTATGTATCGATGCTTCAAAAATATGTCAATGATCCTACACATGTGATTGAGTACGAGCCCTTGACTATTGAGAAGGATTTATCCTATGTGGAGGAGCCAATATGGATTCTGGATCAAAATGACTAGAAATTACGTACGAAGACCAGCCCCCTGGTGAATGTGCTTTAGAAGAATCATTCACCGGAGGAGGCCACCTGTAACGACCTAAAAATTTGAACAAGGAAATTGTAACCATCAGGTCCGGTCAACGCCCGTTGACCGGAAATCCATAGGCAAAGAAATCCGAAAATTTCATCGAGGAAATTGCTGTCCGGATTTCCTTAATGAAGTCCGGATTCCCATAATA
>JAODPA010066593.1:0-10863 GCA_025585075.1 Nepenthes mirabilis
ATAAGCATTCTTAATAAAACTAAAAAAAAATGTAGTCTCAACATGCTATGCAACATTTATGTAGTTGATGTGTCTTCGGATTCAAATTGTTGAATGAGTTTGGGAGCCACTTGATTTTCTCAAAAGGTCGAATTGAAGTAGGCCCGATCTTTATTATTTTAAATCTAAATTTTGCATACCATAACTAACGAACAAGAGGTTAGAATACGAAAAAATTTGCTCCTTGATATATCCTCTGATATTTCAATCAGAAATTTTTTTTAAATGAATAAAAAGATAAGATGGCGCGGTGACAATGCGTAGATGCATGTTTCAGAGGAGCGAGTGTTAGTGGAGGGTTAGATTCCAAAGAATATTCTCTGTTAGGAAGCGGTTTAAAATGGATGATTGAATTCCGATAAGTGCGCTCTTCTGGGAAGCGGCTTAAGATGGAAGATTGGGTTCCAGTGAGTGCACTCTATTGGAGAGCTATTTAAGATGTAGGATTGGTTTTCGATGTGCATGCTCTACTGGGGAGCAATTTAATGTGAAGGATTAGGCTCCGATAAGTGTGCTCTGCTACTCTGATAGGGTGCGACTTAAGATGGAGGATTGGACACAGATGAGTGTGCTCTGTTGGGGAATGACTTTGTGGCGAACCTTGGGCAGAGGGTGGCCAGAGACAACGGGAAATCTTTTTCTAAGGGTTGCTCTGAGCCTGAGAATCGTTTCCTTTTCATCATCCTTCTCTACTTTGAGTTTTCATGCCACCCAAAAAGTCGCCCCTTCCTTTGGAGGAAGGGAGTTGTTTTTTGTAGAGAGTGTGCTAGCTAGCGACCGTTGGATGTTTATTGCCTCGTGATTCTCTAGCGGCTCGAGGAAGCTACCATTTGCATTTTTGGCGTGCTGTGCTTTTTTAGGTGATCAGGTTGCATCAGACTGGCTGCAGTAGCATGGCAGGTTGATAATCATGCGGGTTTGCTTGCGAAATGGGGGTCACCAAGTGGACTCTATTGGACCGCACCAGCGCGGAAGTCCGAAGGGCGCTCTCTAAGGCTCATACTATGCCAAGAGAATCTTGGGTCGCATGGGTCTTTTGCTGGAATGCTGCTACTTCTAGGGTGATCTGTACGCATGAGCTTATCCTAGGCCGATTTATGGGTTATCGAACCCATCACTAGCTACTCATACTGAGGGGTCTAAAATTTAACATGTTCTTGATGAGATGTCACTGCGCGAGTCTTTCACGCTTGATTTCCTTCTCGAGGCACACTTCTTCCTCATGCGTTCGGTAGCTCTGGTGGGATTTGGAGCCTATTTAATGCTTCACTGTCGGCGATCTCATGGTAGCCAATTTGATATGCCCGATTTAGTGCCGATTGATCTCCTCCTCCGGCTATAAATGGAGGGGCTCTCCATGCCTCGCTTTATGAATTATCTTCACCAACCAAGTGATGTGAGAGTTTGTAGCTAGTATGAAGCCTTTACAACCATGAATCAGGATCAGCAGAGACTCTTGCCCAATGTTTGAAGCAGATATTGCGAATGTGCCTGAAATTTGCCTTGGTTTTTCACTTTTTGGCCCAACTTGTACGGTCCTCACACGATAGTGGAGAAGGTATGGGTTTTGGCGGCCGCCGTTGTCTTCCCCCCATGGGTGCTCAGGCATCCTTTCCTGGGCAACCTCAAAGGGCAAGTGTCTTAACCCAATTGATGGGGGAAAGGTAAAGGTGTCTTAACCCAACAGTTGGGGAAAGGTAACACTTTGCCCCGCCTAAGCAAGCGACTCCGCCCTTAGCCGCCCAAGGTGGGACGGCTTTTGGAGACCGCCGGTGGGGAGGAGTCCCCGTCCTCGCTCTATTGTTGTGCTCTGGCCTTTGGTGCTGCGTTGGATTTGACAAAAACCTGCAGACCCGAATGTCATGGCCGCGTTTGGGGCAGTTGGATATGAGGGGGTGGCCTATCGGGTGAGAATAGCAGTATTGTACTTTTCTCTTGCAAGGGAGGGCTCTGCATGCTCTTCCTATTGTGCTACATTCTCCCAAGGGGTTGGATAGTAGGGAGGCCAATCCTTGGGAGGACAACAGTTGTATTTTGTTTTCCTATCATAGCTGTCTTTTCCAAAACCATTTTGACGAATGCTATCGGGTCACTGTCCCATGTATTTTATTCCCTTCCGAGGTTGTACGTTTGCTGTTGAACATTTGTACTTTATAAAAGTTATTAATGAATAGAACTACCGAGCATTATTTACCTTCATATTGCATGGCTCTAATATTCTTACATGGTGTGAATAGTTGAAACTCTTGAATGTTGCTTTCTGTTACGTTTAAAAGCTAACAATCCGGGTCACTGGTGACTAGGTCTTCTGGCAATCCAAACTCACAGCCATTCATCTTGAATGCTACGTTGGGATGTAAGTCAGTCGGATCAGTCTTGAGTTCGCCAGGGCAACATGTTGCTAGTCTGCTATCTTGGAAAGGGGGTATCAGGTCATCATTATCTACGTCGTATTGTCACCTTGCCAGCTTTAGTGTCTGGGCCAATAGCCATCAGCGAGCTACGCAGGGAAGCATTATGTCAGTCATCGTCATAGGGCAAGCGAAAAGACGTGTCGCATCACTTAGTGGTAAGGGCACGTGTAGCAGCCGTTACAAAGACGTGACTCCTTGATATCCCTCGAATGATGCCGTTGTGGGCTGAGGCGCTAGTTTTAAGTGCTGGCATTCTGTTGCTCTTACACCCCTATGCTCCCAAAATATCGCTACCCTAGGTCACCACTTTCCTTCCTAGCTTGCGCAGTTTTCGAATGGCTTCCCAAGGCATTGCTAATATTCGGTTGATCCTGTCTGGTAGGGATATTGAGTTTCTATGCAGCAGGTATCACGTTTCGAGATTCATTCCCTACATTGAGCCTAGTGTAGAGGACATGGCTTGCTCTCCTCTAGGGTTAATAACCATTTACGAGGAGCACTTGCGGGTTGGTCTTCGTATCCCCCTTGTGAGGGAGCTGCAGGAGATTCTGGGTGCCTTGGAGATTCCTATGGCTCGTCTCCATTAGGATGCCGTTTGGAATCTGTTGACGTTGTGTGCTTTCTTCCATGCCAAGGGGCATACTTTGGATGCCTATTCTTTGAAGATACTTTTTCGGGTTTGCTAGGATTATTGGGTTTCCTTCACCCCATATGTGAGGTTTGAAATAAGTGGGGGAAGCCCAAACTCCACAAAGGGTTGGAAGACGTGCTTCTTCTTCTTGGCGGTTGACATTGACTGAAGGGTTCCAAACAATTGGGGTAGGGTCAATAGCGCCTCCACCGGTAACATCCTACCACATGAGGAGTAGATGGCTTGACCTCTGACAGCATTGGTCAAGGAGCATGCGAGTTCCTTGCGCCATATTGAAGATTAGGTCTCCTAAGGTGCACTAGAGAGAGAGCCAGGGGAGGATCCATTGGAGGAAGGCGGCACCTCTGCCATGCAAGGTCATTGTCCCAAGAGAAAGTTTGGGGAACTACTTTCCTAGGAATCTCCCAAATGGATTTTTGATGAGGTGGCTCCTTTGTCGCCTACCCTGCCTGAAGAATGCCAAAGGATTGACACAGCCTACACGAGGGCAACATCTTTGACTATTGGTAGGCCATCTAGGGGGCCAGGCTTGGTCTAGTCTTCTTCAGATGATCTAGGCCTTGATGACTCGTTCGATGAATCCAAGGACGAGGAGTCCTTAGTTGGCTTTGCTAACGGAGCAACGACCCCTTTGGCCGGTAGACCAGGTGAGTCAATCGACACCGCGACTGCATCAGGAGGGAGAACCCTAACATTGATGGCTTCTTTTCTGGAAGCGTTTGTTCTTGCTTCACCCACCGTACTTGTTGAGGAAAGCATTGGACGAGCTCGGGCAGATGAAGAGACGATTGGGGATGGCCCAAAGGCTGAGGTGGCTTCTGAGAGGGTATCTCGTCTTGAAGAGTTGACACGCAAGCCCTTGATGCCTTGGACAGGCTTGGCTCTGTTCTACGTTTTGAGGCACCTCTTCCCTAGGATGTGCAACCCTTGTGCTCTTTGCCAATCCCCGCAGGAACTAGAGTTGAGGAATCTCCTAGCCCATCACGTTGTAGAGGGCCTTCTCATTGTGAGGTATAGTGCTGTGGGCTTCTTTACTTTGATATCATCTTGCTTTCCCATTGTCATTTTGATTGAATGTCATCTGTTGTCTAGCAGGCCTAGGAAGTACTTCGAGTGGTGGAGAGGGCATTGCATTGGAGAGATGCCAAAATCCTATGATTATCACGAGGTGCATAGACCACGCTGTGATGAAGGATGCAGAGCGCCGGATAAATGTTGATGTTGTCGAGGCTTTACGAAGTGAATAGCGAGCAGCCTATCTCGATCAAAAGTTGTCCAAGACAGAGACGAGATCCCAGGAGCTCTCCGGGGAGAATACTCAAGCTATGGATTGGATCACCTTACTCAAGGACGAACTTCGCGATTTACAGCTATAGCTTACAGTTCTCTAGAGTTATAACTCTCGGCTTGAAGGGGAGCTCCGATCTTGTGGACCATCCAGAGGCATGAAGGGGCCAGCGCCCCGCACACCAGGGGGCCCCAACCGTAGGATAGTTGTCCAAGTAGTAGGTGTAGGCTACCCATTTTTCTCTTGTAGGTGCTCAGGTGCCCTAGTTATACTTTTTGGATCTTTAATAAACCAACTTGATTGGTATAATCTTTGTCGCTGATGTTTTCAATTATGTGCTAATTCACCTCGGTCTCGTGTCAACTTTGTTTTGCCGACTAAGTGTTATTAATATCATTGCCAAGCTTGAACGGACACATTTTCCTAGTTGTGCTTGCCTATGTAAGGTGGTAGTGGCATGGATAGATTCTTTGTCGACTAGGCATTGTTGCAATTGTTATGGCAATTGCAACAATGCCACAACATTCATTTGTTTGCACTTTTTCTAGTGGAAGGACGTTGTCGCACGGGTTTTGGAGAGACTTACTGGGGCCAACTGGGTTTCATGACTGGAGCTGCCGAGCTCTGGCAGAGTCTAGGCTGTTACCTGCATGTATCTATGGGTACTCGGTACTATCTGGGGATGTCGTAACTTCGTACTTATAGTCCTAGTCCGTTGACTATTATCGACTGATGGTGCTTGTTCCTGCGCTTGGCAGAAATCGCCTACAGTGCCTCTTGGGGTGGAAGGTGCTCTAGGCCCAAGGGGTTGGCCTCTTGCTCTGGGAGCGCGGAGCATTCGCCCCACTCTAGAGAGTTGTCAAGGCGAGGGATGGTTCTCATCAGTTGGGGGACTGATTGGCTGTCTCTGCCTGCGACTTCTTCACTCCAAAGGATTGGGTCTGCCATGTTGAACCAGTGTATGTTTGTTCTCTCACTACTGTACTCGTCGAGGTGCTCGTCGAGGGGTTGGACTCCATTGCCAGCGGTCGTTGCCTCAAAAGTCCTGGTTCTACACTCGGTGCTTTGCTTGACAGATTTGTGCCGGCGAGGCAACCTCCGTTCTTCTTTGGCTCCGCTGATGGTGGAGTTCATGGGCTTCCTTCGACCCTAAGCAAATGTGTGCTAGGCCTGAGATGCCAAGCCCCTACCGTGTGGTTGGTCATGACGGTCGGTGCAGAGTGTGGGCTCGGCAATCCTCGTGCTTCTCGTTCGGTCATGTGGCCTTCACTTTGGTCAATCGGCAGCCGCATGGCCCACAGGTGTTGAGGGTAGCCCTGCATGACGTTCTGGCAATCTTTTTCGTCCTGAAATGTCGCATGTGGGGGGTTGTAGACTCTACCACCCTAAGGGCGTTCTTGCCTACTATTTGCCCCATGTTGAGTACCATTGAGGTTGGAAGTGATCTAGGGGGAACACCTGTTCAGAATTTTAGGTGCCGGGTCCCAATTTGGCGGGACACTTGTTGACGCTACATGGGGCTTTCTCTCGGGTGGGTGACTCCAGCCATGGCAAGGCCTTATCGCACATTGCCGCCCAGGCTACAAGGTTGTCAGGTCACAGGACTCTCTAAGGATGCTAATTCTTTCTGATTCCTCCTTCTGGACACTGAGGGCTAAGAGTTGGGAGCGGAGCTCCTAGCGTAGCACCTTCACACAGGTACCGATGGTCCTGGGGCTGCTTGGGACATGGAGCAATTTTAACCAACGAGCGTCTACACCTAAGGGGCTAGCCGTTCATCCTCATGTCTACCTATGGAGGGGTCATCACCACGGGAGATGATAAATATGGTGGGTGCACTGGTTCGAGCCTTAGCATTAGCCATATTTGCTCTCGTATGAGTGGTGGCTAGACTTTTCAGTCATTTTTCATAGATAACGTTAATGATACGCCGCTAGATCTGAATTGTTGAATAAGTTAGGGAGCCACTTGATTTTTTCAGGAAGTTAAATTGAAGCAGGTTTGGTCCTTATTATTTTGAATTTGGATCTTACATATCACAACTAATGAATAAGAGGTCAGAAAACAATTAGATTCGCTCTCTAGTATATTTTCTAACGCTCAAATTAGAAATATTTATCAAATAGATAGAAAAATAAGAGGGTGAGGTAATAATGTGTAGATGTATGTTTTAAGGAAGTGAGTGTTAGCGGAGGGTTAGGCTTCAAAGAGTGCGCTCGGTTTGGGAGCGGCTTAAGATGGAGGATTGGATTTTGACGAGTGAGCTCTACTAGGGAGCAGCTTAAGATGGAGGATTAGGCTCCGATGATTATATTTTGTTAGGGAATGGTTTAAGATGAAGAACTGGGTTTCGATGAGTATACTTCATTGGGGAGCAATTTTGTGGTAGACCTTGGTCAGAGGATGGCTAGAGATGACAGGAAATCTTTTTCTAAGGGTTGCTTTGAGCTTGAGTATTGCCCCCTTTTCGTTGTCCCTCTTTGCTTTGACTTCTCTTGCTGCCCAAAAAGTTCCCCCTTCCTTTGGAGGAAGAGAGTTGTTTTTTTAAAGAGAGAGTGTTGGCTAGCGGCCGTAGGGTGTTCATTGCACTGTGATTCTCTGACGTCCTGAGGAAGCTACCCTCTGTCTTTTCGGAGTGTTGTGCTTTTTCAAGCGATCAAGTTGCATCAGACTAGCAACCACAGTACGGTAGACTTATGACCGCACAGGTTTACTTGCGAAATGGGGGTCGCCAAATGGACTTTATTGGCCGCACCAGCGGGTCAGTCCGAAGGACACCCTCTAAGGCTTATACTCTGCTGGGTGGATTTTGGGTCGCATGGGTCTTTTGTTGGACTGCTGCTTCTGAGGTAATTTGTACGCGTGGCCCTATCCTGGGCTGACCCATGGGTTACCGGACGCATTAGTAGTAAAGTTATTATCCTTAATAAAACTTAATATTAGACATAGATAGGGCTCGTAATTTTGCTAAGTGAAAGATGGAAGAAATGGAAGCATTAAGAGAAGTGAGATGCATTTCTCTTTTAATAGTTAATATACGGTGAGCAAATAGATCCTCTATGGAGAAATTGATAAACCGAGTGGTTTCACAAGTTGGTTCCACACGTATCTTCTTTGTAGCTTGTTTCTTGGAGCGGTCCATCTAAAAAGAAAAAGCAATCAATCACAAGATGTGGAGAACAATCAGCTTAGCCTTAGATTGCAATGTAAAAGTGAAAATGTGCCTACATTCAATGACTGTGCAGTCCACCATGACACAAGGCTCAACTATTGACAAATCATTACCTCCAACACAAAATATTAGATGCCTAAGCATGTGAAACACAAGCTCCATGACCTAAAATTGACTACTAAAAACAAATATACATAAGTCTTATGTCCTAAGAGAACATAATATATAAACATTAAAGAAAACTACAAATAGATAACTATTATATAAAACTGCCAACAAGATTTATGATTATAATCAACAAAAGCAACGCACGAATATAGAAGACACAAACAAAACCCTCAGGTTCTAATGGTAAAAATTTTCAACAATGAAATAAGGAAAAAATGAGAATTTACTTTAAATCTTAACAAAGAGAAAGAAAATTTACTGAATACTTTGAGATATTGAGTAGAGAGGTATGTCGAATGAAAAGAGAAAGAGAAGAATGAGAGGAACAGGCATGCACGACAAAATGAAGGCCTAATGGAAGGTGGGTATTACAATGCAAATGCGTGATATAGGCACTCGTTAGACACTAGGCATGAGAGAAACTGGCGTCTAACACGTGACATCTCTAATGAATCATGCACGTGTGTAAGTCATGCATAAGCTAGGTAAAATGAAAAAAATACTAGTAGAGTATTCAATAAACACTTGTTCTATTGTTTTATTTTATTTTGTTGTAAATGTTTATAGAAAAATAATATTGTATTAAACAAATGCCAAAAAAATACTACAAAAAAACCCAATTAAGAACATTGGGTGGCATTTATCACAACATCCACGATGCACAAGAAAACAATTTTGAAATCTATGTGAAAACAAGAGAGATATCGATGCATTTATATATACGATATACTATAATATCATATCGAAAAGACTCAGTATCTAAATTGTAATAGAACCCCAACAATGATTAAAAATCTGAGAAATCATGATAGTGGTTAATTAATCCATCGAAATGGAAGTCAAACCCGAAGCTGGTAGATTTAAAATTCCTAAACTTGAAATCTCCCTCTTAGTTTGAGCCCGAAAGTTAAGGAACTTTTTTGTTTTTATCAGAACCTTGAGTTTAGAAAGGCACGTTCATATTTTTCGTATAGGAGGGTTTAATTGAGTTAGTCATGAGTCAATCCTTATTCCAGAATTAGTCTAACACGCTTAAGATTTTTGGCTTACAAGGACTCACTTGCGCAGCCAAATCCTCAATTAACATAGAGAAGGGGGGACACAGTAGGGAAACAACACACATGTATATGCAACCTTTTTTATATAAATCAATCTGCAGCAATAGATGGAGCAACGTTGTGAGTGACATGTGCGAAACCAACCCATTTGTGCTGATCTTAGAGTTTGTCCAAAAGAAAATTTTCATATCAAAAACATCTTTGTTTTTATTTTTGTTTTTTTTTGAAAAAAAATAAAAAAAAAGATTCTGAATTCATTTTTTTTCCTTTTTCTATTTTTACACAAACAAAAGTAAAAAAAAAACAATGTAAAATGAATATGGAAATGCAAACGACTCAAGGGCAAATACAAATCCCAAAGGCCTTCCTCAAACTTTCAAATCTAAATCTATTCAAAGGTTTAATGAAGATGTCCACCATTTAAAGTAGAGACATGCTCTAGAGAAATAGCCTGAGATTCAGCTAAATCATGTATGAAATGATGCTTAATATCTATATATTCGTTGCGTGAGTACTGAACAGGTTTTTGAAAATATTAATAGTACATGTGTATTATTATATATAATTTTTTTATCAGTGATTTAGATGTAACACATATTTCAACTAAGTCCATGATTTGTAATTTTTTTTGAAACAACTATTCATATTTATTCTCTAACAATGGATTCGAGACACTCAAACATCTCCTTTATGTAAATTTTTCTCCTTAAACACTCGAACACTATAAAAGTGAGCAATCACTAAATCGTCCTCCTCTATTGTTTTAAGGCGTCCATTTTAAGTGAAATCCTAATTTTCTCAAGAATACATACCACCCTATGGAAAATCAATTCACTTAAGTGTGGAGAAATTGGTCTTTCTGCATTGTAAAGTCTCTTGTGTGATATATTATATGAAAGTCTAGGAGTTCTATATACAAGTGAAACCACGGCTAAAGTTAAAAACGTCGATAATTTGATAAAAAAATTTCATAAAAAAAAATAAGAATATGAAAAAATATAAAAACTAATAATCAGTGATAGTCTTACCAATAATAATTGAATATCGAAGATTGAGCTATATAAATTCCCTATTGTTAGATACATTTATATAATTGGTATATTCCATGACCATATGTATTATTGTATCGATGTCGGGTTGTGGGTTGTTGGGTTAAAGTCCGTTCTATCTGTTCCGCTCTCCAGTCGCTCGAGCCGTCCGAAGCCCCCGCGCTCGCCTGGCGCTCGCCACCCGCTTGACCCGAAAATCCAGTGTGGACCCCGCTCGCCTGGCGCTTGATACCTGCTCGAGCCGAAAATCCAGAAGAGTGCCCGCTCGCTGCTCGCCTTCTGGCCGCTCGAGCGCCGGTGCAACGGACAAATTTTTAAACGATTTTTTACGCCCTCTATAAATACATGCCTTATATTTTTGAAACCCTAAGACGTCTAGAGCCTCTTTTGAGAGTGTTGGAGCCATTCTACTTGAGAGAAGAGCTTTCTTCTTCCTTTTCATCTTACTCCATTTGAGAAAACCGAACCTACTACGCTCTACAACTTTGTGTCTCATATTCTAACGGTTTTTCTCTTCGTTTCTCTTTACTGCTTAAACTCTTTTATCTTTCTACCTTCGTTGGAGACGTCGGTACATTGAAAAAGGAGATTCGATCTTGGTTGGCAATTCAAGTGGCACAAGAGGGAAGATTGATATGAAAATCGGAAGATATCCGATTCCGTTGCCGCGGGCAAATCCAAGGAGTTCCTTGGTAGGGATCACATGACGGGAGTAAGTCGGCTAGGTTAGCGCGTCGTTACCACCCGGTCTGTAAGTTGATTTTTACAGTGCATTGCTTCCTTGGCCGTTGAAACCCGAAGTATTTTTCTCGATTACCGTGGATATCGACTTTTCACTTCGTCACTAAAAATCGTATTATTATTATTATTACTCATCGTTATATATATTGTGCATGCTTGTTATCTCGTTAGTATTTAGTATTAAATATCCTTTACGTGTATTGGATATTTATTTATTTTTGCTTCCGCTATATTTTTCGGTGTCAAAATTTGATTGTTCTCGTTAGCATAAAAAGTGCCTTT
>JAODPA010066594.1:0-10863 GCA_025585075.1 Nepenthes mirabilis
TTAATTTTTATCACACCCAAATTACCCAAAAATAAATAAACCCAAATTAAATTGAATATAAATATTCGGGATATTATAGCTGCTGGGCTCGAGCCAGTAGTGAGCCCAATTATGCTGCTTGTTGCACTAGGACAAATTTCTCACTTTTCTCAATTTTGCTTATTCTAAGTTTAATTATACCAATTTGATTACTAGAATTACTATATTTTAGATACCCGTACCTTACGATCTTTCCCCACTTATAAAATTTTGTCCTCAAAATTTGACGAAACTACATACCTCAAGAAAATAAATGGTGGTATTTACTCTAGATCTCCTCTTTGCGCTCCTATGTTACTTCCTCAAGTGAATGATTCCTCCACAAAATTTTCACTAAGGGAATGATCTTTATACGCAGCCTCTGATCCTTATGATCCAGAATCTGTATCGGCTCATCAACATAAGATAAATCATTGTCAATTGTTAAATGTTCAAACTCAATAACATGTGTGGGATCGTGGATATATTTCTAAAGTATCAATACATGAAATACATCGTGAACATCTGTCAAATTAGGTGGCAAATTTGTAAGCCACCTCCCTAATTCTCTCCAAAATCTCAAATGGGCTAATGAAATGCGGTTTCAGTTTTTGTGACGGCCCGGCCTTATTCCACTTCATAAAGCCGCCGTCAGCCCATAATTCTTACCTTAAAATAAAATAACAAATGGACATAAAAATTTTCTTTTCAATCATACACAGGTTCTCATGAGGCCAGACTGTATAAAGCTGGCCCACCGTTTGATTTTAAACTTGTTCGGCCAACTCTAATGTTAGCCGGACCTAATTGCCCTGAGATGCTTACTTTCCCAACAAAAACACTGAGGTTCACTTTCTCTACCTTTAAAAAGGTCTGTCCATATGCAATATTACATGATCAACTATTTTGGCTCTTAAAACTTTAGGTACTGACTATCTTTAAAGACAAGGCTATAAGTTCTTAAAGCTGAGACTTTAATTGTTAATTCTGACTTACATATGGGGTAATACTAATCGCGAACTTCTCCCCCACTTAAAATCAAAGATATCCACCTACCATGACGTGAGAGTAATAGAACATTAACGTTTCTCAACGACATTACATTCCACGATAACTTACCGGACCCATCACTGATCAACCCAAATGACATGATCATCATTTATCCCCATCCAATCTCCGAAAACTATCAACTAGAAGTGATTAGGTGGATCTGGAGTCAAAGAGTACATGACTAGAAGTGCCACAAATAGAAAGTGTACCTTCCATTACCTCCGTAGAGGTTTCGGCCTTCTTTGCAGATACGGCAAACACCTTAGCTGGAATAGGAGGCTTAAATCCCGGGGCTTATTTGGTGAGTGGACAATCTCTGATCATGTGTCCAGGCTGGCCACAGTGATAACAGACCCCCAACTTCTTATAGCACGGCTTCCCTTCATGTGATTTTCCGCAATAATCACATGCTTTACTAGTCGGAGTCCGAAAAATCTATACAGATTGGCATGCTCCCCACTGTACCCCGATGGTCTTGTTTTCTTAGAAGGGCCTTCACCAGCACTGGCCCTTGAAATCTGACTAAACGTCCTTTGTCTGAGCAATACTCCTCTCTCCAACTCCTTCTCATAGATAACAGCCTTCTCGAGCACCTCTCCATATATGGCCAACGTCAGAGTTGAGAGATGCCTCCTAATCTCATCCCTTAGTCCCTAAAAGAACCTCCTAGCCTTCCTCTCCTGGTCTTCCACCATATAAGGAGTATAGCGAGATAACTCTGTAAATTTTACATCGTACTCCGCCACAGATAGAGTACCCTACCTTAGGCAAAGGAGTTTATCCTCTTGTCCTCGAAGATTAGCAGGGAAATACTTCTCCAGAAATGCTGCTTCAAACATTTTCTAACTAATATCTCGGTCTGGTACATTGAAAACTCTCTTCTGTATTTTTCACCAGTGGTGGGCCTCACCTGCCAATTTATGGGTGGCATAAAGAACCATGTCTCTAGCAGGACACTTAATTACCGCAAACACCTTCTTCAGTCGTTGGATCTAAGTGTCTGCCTTCAACGGGTCGGGTTCCCCTGAGAATTTAGGAACTCGCTCATTGGTAAAACGATCATAGACGGACCTCTATTGATGAGCCGGAATAGGGGTGGTCACTGGAGTTGGTGGAGTTGGTGAAGCCAAAGCTTCTATGACTTCAGCCATCCGGTCTAGTAGGTTCAAATATCTTGCCTCCCTATCCGGAGTGTTGTTAGTCCGTCCAGTTCACCTTCCTCTGTTAGACATGACTTAGTTGATTTCTGAAAGAACATTTTTGTCAGTCAACTAGCCAAGGGTGGCTATTATAATCTAATCCGTCAAGAGCATGAGTAAACCAACCCCTCCCTTTTTCTGTAACTAATCATGTCCTAAGTTTTCGTGTTGATCCAAATTGACCTAAAGCATCTCAGTTTTCTCTCTGATACCAATTGTGACGGCCTGGCCTTATTCCACTTCATAAAGCCGCCGTCATCCCATAATTCTTGCCTTAAAATAAAATAACAAATGGACATAAAAATTTTCTTTTCAATCATACACAGGATCTCATGAGGCCAAACTGTATAAAGCTGGCCCACCGGTTTGATTTCAAACTTGTCCGACCAACTCTAATGTTAGCTGCCCTGAAATGCTTACTAAAAATTATAACTTTTATTCATAACATAGAAACATGCTAACATTAATAAGTTTATAACAGCGGAACAGTTTTACAAGTCTCCACAAAACCTCAAAATAATTAAACAAGCTCTTCATTGATCAGCTCCGGTCATCAAAGCCATCTAGTCACTTTATAAGGCTTTACTCAACTTCGTCCTCCATGAGCCTTTTGTCATCTGAAAATAACAAGAGTGAGTTACAAAGCTCAGCAAAATACTCACATGTAGAAAACATAAACATATATACATAAGCGAATATAACTTAGCATACGAAAATCATCATGTCTTTAGTTCGGAATTTTCTTAGTCTTTTTTCTTATTATCTTGTCTTTTGAAAACTCATAAAAACCATTGAAAATTCTTATCATCTTTAGGGATCAGACGGGAGCGGACAACATCGATGACGGATTGTGTGTAACCCTACACCTAAAGTCGTATCCCCTCATTATGCTCCCCAGGGCGGGAGGTAATGCCTTTAACCCGGCATACGGGACCGTAGTCCATAGTTCTTATGCCACCAGAAAGTCCCCTCCCGTGGCCCAGGAGGCAATCCTTGAGTGTCACTCCAATATCCTTCATCCATCTTTAACAGTAAGCTTAATGAAAACTCGGTTCTTGGTTCGTGTTAATGACCATCCATCATAGATCAAAAGTCAAAAGTCGTAGAGTTCCACTTACAGTCCGGATTACATGTATTTTCATATAACCTTGTTCTTTGTCCTTAACTTCACATAATTGAAGTCCAAAAGCCTTTTCTTCATTGTCTTAAAACCGGAGTTCAAAAGCCGGAGTTCCTTTCAAAAGCCGAAATTCTTTTGTTAAAGTCTGAAGTTCTTGTATCATGAGTTGTTATCAAAAGCCGGAGTTTTCTTTTGTCAAGGCCGGAGTTCATTTCAAAACAAAAGGACGGAGTGCTTCTTAAAAACGGAGTGTTTCTTTAAAGACGTAAAGGCTGGAGTTCCTCTTCTTCAAAACCGGAGTACTTTTCAAAAGAGGACGGAGTACTTTGTTCATAAAAAGACTGAAGTTCTTTGGACGGAGTTCTTTTCTTTAATGATACAATTATCACAGTTCATTTAAATCGACAGAAAATCATTCTTCCAGCAGAACAAAACCAAACACCATAAAGTCTTTTCCTTAAATATGCAATTATCGAATAATAATCATACTTCAAGCATCAGATATAAAAGGAACAGAATAACATCATATAAGTTCAATAATATCATATATACTAGCGTAGAAATCATACATAATCATGAACTTGAAAACATGGGTGAGTACTCTTGTCTGGATTTCTTCTACTTTTCTTCTACCTTGCCTTGAATTCCTTGGCCTTCCTTTACTTAGAATTCTATTGCGTGCCTCTTTCTCATTTCTTCTAATTCTATTTATAGGCCTTGGCCTAACTACTGTTATTAGTGATTGGCAGTTCAGGGGATACGTTTCTCATTAATGGCTTATTAATGATTAGCAGTTAAGGGGATACGTTTCTAATTGATGGCTTGTTAATGATTGGCAGGGGAAAAGTTTCTTGTTCACGGTTATATATATTCCCCAATGAGTTCCATATTAATTTCTAATTAATTCTCATAAATTTTCTGGCGACTGTCCTAACCGGATTCATGCTTCTTCTTTAAAAGCATTCCGATCAACTACTGGCGTTGACCAGATTATTTTCCTCTTTTCCCATCCTTCCTTTCCCGTTTTTCGGCCAACTCTTACGTTGTCCGGATCATACCCTCCGGTTAACATTTTACGTTGACCGGATTACGCCTTCCTCACGCCTTACCTCTTCCGGTTAACATTTTATATTGACCGGATTACGGCTTCCGGTCAATGGATTTAGTTGCTCCCTTTACACATTCCGGTCAATTGGCATTGATTAGATTATAAAGACTGAAATTTTCTATGTTCTAGAATTTGGGCCATTACAGTTTTCCTTTCACCCCAAACTGAACGTCCTCTTAGATGGTGATACTCTCAAGAAGACATAGTCACCCACCTCAAATTTTAGGACTGATTTTCATCTATCTGCATAGCTTTTCTACCTACTCTGAGCCACTTTCAAGTTCTCATCAATCAACTTAATCTTCTCCGCTGTCTCTTTAATAATTTTAGGGCCCAAAATTCTCTTATCTCCTATTTTCTCCAAATGAATTGGCGATCTATACTTTCTCCCATATAATGCCTCAAATGGTGTCATGCTTATACTGACCTGATAATTATTATTATAGGCGAACTCTGCCAGGGCCAAATAATTATCCCAATTTCCCTTCATCTCCAATACCAATGCCCTTAATATATTCTCGAGAATTTGAATTGTACATTCGGATTGGCTATCAGTTTGGGGGTGATATGTCATGCTAAACTTCAATTCTATCCCCAATTCTTTATGCAAACTCTCCCAAAATTTGGAGACAAAGCGTGGGTCACGATTCGATACAATCGTTGCAGGCACTCCATGGAGTCTAACAATTTCATTCACATATAATTGAGCCAACTTGTCACGGGAGTACATCATCCTAATTGCCAAGAAATTAGCTAATTTAGTTAGCCAATCAATAATAAATGGTGTCATGGTTCTTAGGTGTCATTGGCAAACCCGATACAAAATCTATTACAATATCCTCCCATTTCCAACTCAGAATCAGCAACAACTGCAACAATCCAGATGGTTTTTTCCTTTCAGCTTTCAATTGTTGATACACAAGATATTTTTCCACATAAGCCATAATATCCCGTTTTATATTTCTCCACCAAAATATTTTTCTCAAATCCTGATACATTTTATTCATCTCTAGGTGAATTGTATATCGAGATCGGTTGGTTTCCTTCAAGATTTTCTCCTTCAATTCCTTATCATTCAATATACACAAATGATCTCTAAATTTCAATACTCCATCAACTCGGACATTAAAATCAATTCTGGAGTCCTTATCTAAATCCCCCATAATATTCATAAGGAAAGAATCATTTACCTACTTTTTCTTAATCTCATTTACCACCTCCGCCTGAATCTGAAGATACGATAAAATCATCCGATTACCTCGAACGTATCACTGAATATCACATTGTTTCAGATAATCTAACATCTCCATCTGTTTTATCTGAAGACTTGCCACAAAACTTGATCAGTGACTCAAAGTATTGGCAACCATATTGGCTTTTTTAAATTTGTATTGAATCTCACAGTCATAATCTTTCAAAAAATCAAGCCACCTCCTTTACCTTATATTGAGTTCCTTTTGTAAGAACAAATACTTTAAACTTTTATAGTCAAAATAAATAAGGAATTTCTCACCATAAAGACAATGTCTCCAAATCTTTAAGGCAAATGCCACCGCAACTAACTCCAGATCATGAGTTAGATAGTTCTTCTCATGCACTTTTAGCTGTCTGGACCCATAAATAACTACCTTGCCATTCTACATTAACACGCAACCTAAACATGCTTAGGAGGTGTCACAATATACCTCGAAACCACCCGATCCCTCCGGAATAGTTAAAATTAGAGTAGTCGTTAGGCGATCCTTTAATTCCTGAAAACTCTGATCACATTCTTCAGTCTAATCAAACTTTACCTCATTCTTCACTAATCGAGTCAAGGGCATAGAAAAAAATTTTCTATAAATCTCCTATAATATCTTGCCATGCTGAAAAAACTCCTAACTTCAATCACCGAGGTAGGTCTACTCCAACTAGTAACTGCCTTTACCTTTTTTAGGTCTACAACAATGCCTCCATTCGAAATCACATGTCCCAAAAATATCACATCCTTTAACCAAAACTCACATTTATTCAATTTGGCATATAGTTTCTCCTCACGAAGCAATTGGAGAACAATCTTCAAGTGTATCTTATGCTCTTCATGACTCTTAGAATATATCAGAATGTCATCAATGAACACTACTAAAAATTTGTCCAAATAGGGTCTAAACACCTAATTCATCAGATCCATAAAAGTTATAGGAGTATTTGTAAAACCAAAAGGCATAACAAGAAACTCGTAGTCGCCATATCTCGTCTGAAAAGCTGTCTTGGCCACATCCTCCCGCTTTATCCTCAACTGGTGGTAACCAGATCCTAGATTAATCTTTGAAAATACCCAAGACCCTTACAATTAATCAAATAAATTATCAATGCGCGGTAATGGATATTTATTTTTAATCGTGATTTTGTTCAGTTCACAGTAATCCACACACAGCCGTAAGAACCCATCCTTCTTCCTCACAAATAATACCGGTGCACCCCACAGAGATACACTCAATCTAATGAAACCCTTGTCTAACAATTCTTACAATTTCACCTTTAACTCTTTTAATTCGGCTGTCGCCACACGATAAGGTGCCTTCAAAATCGGGCTAACACTAGGAATAACCTCAATTTCGAATTCAATATCCCGATGAAGGGGTAACCCAGACAACTCCTCTGGAAACACATCCTCAAAATCACATACAACTAAAATGTCCTTCGCCGGCACACTATGACTCCCAATGGTTCTGGCATATGTTAGATGAGCTTGGTATCTACTTTTCATCAAATGCTTAGCATGTAAAGTTGAGATCAATACAAACATTTTCTTCTTCCTAACACCTTGAAAGAATAAGGGGTCAACTCCAGGAATATCAAAGCACATCCTTTTTAGAAAATAATCAATATTTGAATGAAATTTAGTTAGCCAGTCCATCTCCAAAATAATATTGAAATCGCACATATCTAACAATACTAAATCCACTATCAAATGCATCCCATTCACCTCAACCTTACAATCCGAATATATAATAGCAGTAATTATCGATGATCCGGTAGGTGTCAATACAGCCAAAGAATAATCTAGAATCCTCAGAGGGGATATAATATAGCATGTAAATTGGGAGAAAATAAAAGAGTGTGTAGATCCAAAATCAAATAAAATAGAAGTTAAAACTCTACAAATAAGAAGAGTACCTTCAACCATGTTCGGGGATGCCTCAGCGTCCTATGCCGTCACCGTAAACACTTTAGCTGAAACGGTTGGCTTCTTTGCTTCCAACCTCTTTGGCAGTGGGCAATCCTAAATTAGGTGACCCTACTGACCAAAATTATAACAAGCCATCGACGCCCTATAACAGGACCTCTTTGTATGCTTTCTCCCACGATGAATACAGTCAGTCGCTGATGCCCGAGGACTTGCTACTAACTAAACTTCAGTGATACTTTTTCCCTTATCTATCGTCTTCGCCTTCGCCTTTTTAGATGGCCCTGATGACCCTACATTCTATCCCATACTGTAACTTGTCATGCTGGCTACCCTCTTGGCAAAGAACTTTTAAGTCTCTAACTCCTTCTTGAATATCAAAGCTTGATCTAAAATCTCGTGTAGGTTTGGGGCTTTTGAGTCACCAATTGCCTCCTAATATCGTCTCTTAATCTCTACTGAAACTTTTTAGCCTTCCTTAATTCATCCTCCATAAAAAACGGAGTATATCAGGACAACTCAATAAATTTTACATCATATTCCACTACAGTCTAATTCCCTTGCCTAAACTGCATAAATTCTCACTCCTTCTGATCCTAAAGACTGGAAGGAAAATATTTTTCTGTAAAAACTTCTTCAAATATCTCCCAAATAATCTTATCATTGGATACACCTAACACCCTTTTTTCCATGGCCCACCAGCTTTCAGCTTTACCTTCCAACTTGCACACTATAAAAGTGACATTTTCTCGATTAAAGTATTGGATCATCGTAAAAATCTTCTTCATCCTCCGAATCCAAATATCTACCTTCACCAGATCAAGTTCACCCAAGAATTCAGGCTCTCTCTTCGCCGTGAACTTATCATACGCCGTCGGTGCAGGATTTACTAGAATTGGCTTGGGTGCTTGGACCGGAGCCATATAATGCTGCTCCATCGATTCAACAATGTTTGTCATTCTTCCCAACAAATTCACGTATTTAGCTTATCGGTCTTAGGGAGTACTAGCACCTCCGCGGTTATTTCTTTCACCTCTTCCACTAGCCATACTATATCATATAACCAAAACATTACAATATTTATAGACCTTAAGAAAATCAGGTCAAGGAAGGGGTTAACAATAACTCAACATAATTTAGGATTAACCTAGAGGCTAACACCTAAACATCCAATCTAATCCTAATTACCCTCAACCTATTCCTACTTAAACTTAAATCTAAAGATCGATCATTCCTAAGGCATCTCCTTTTTCTAATACTTACTATGACGTCACGGGTCATTTTTTCTCAAATAACCTCTATCATTAAAACAGATAACTAAAATCCATAAGAAAATAACACAAATGTCTAAAGAAAATCGGACAAAGTTTTTTTCTAAAATTGAACAAAAACTCAGTACAAACAACCTGGACAAACATACAGATAAATAGACTTCCATATTTATTCATTATATAAATACAGGATCAACAAAACATCATAACGTCCATGGCTCGAAGACAACACGTCTTATCCACTATATCGGTTTAAAAAGGGAGATGCCAATTAGGAACCTGTACAAGTCCAAAATAAAAAATACAGAAGCAAAACTAGATCCATAAGATAATCCTACAGAAGCAAAAACAGTAACCCAACATAACGCATAATATGTCATGACTGTAAATACATAAATTCCATCCATAAAATTAGTTATTTACATTTACTATTATCAAACTTCCAAAAATTCTTCAAAAGGCTTTAGATCTTCTCAATGCTTCTTTAACTAAACCCTTTCTTTACTCTTTCTCATTAGGCAGTACCTCTAGGGTCACATCTGGAGGAAAAAAATAGAAGAGTGAGCCAAAACCCAATAAGGTACCATAAAAGCATGCAAATAAAATTCATTATACAAAACATAACTATAGCAAAGGCAAATCCATGTGAATATCAAAGAACAAAAGGTCTATGGAAAAAGTGAGAAAATCATTAATCATTATAAAAGCATGTCAGAAGTCATAAACCAATTTCAAACTTCACATATTCTTCAAATTTAACTTTATTATCCGAAGAGACCCAAACCAATAGACCCTATTAGTCGATGGAGAGAATAATCGAGGATAGATTGTGTTTACTCCATACAATATAAGGCCGAAATTTGAATAATCTCATTTTTCAAATTTCAAGTTCCAAATTTTCTATCCTCCCAATTTAACGCCCTGAGGAGAGGCAGGCTACGTATCACTTTATAGATGGAGTTATCCTCGATTACCACCGTAACATTTTAAGGTATGTCAAAAAATCTTACCTGATTGTACGATAGTCCTAGGTCCAATTTCTTACTGATTTACTTAACTGAATGTATCCTTGTTCTTAATTCCTTAATCTTAACTCATCATGCCTCAAAGGCTAAATCAAACTCTTACAAATAATCCTTCAAATAGTTCTGAATACTCTCAAAAATTTTAATAGTATAACTCTTTTTCAAAACTCGAAATAAAAATCATCCAACAAACTTAACAATAGGTCAATTAACATTTCCATCACATTTCTCAAAAGTTTAGAACTAAAAATCATCAAATTTTTGAGCTAGGGTTTGCAACAAACCGTCCGAATATAAAATGAATACAAAACATGAGACAAACAATGAAATCGAAGCTATAATTTATAATAACCATATATAAATACAAAATCTAATCGAAATATTATGAGAAACATATATTATTTGTGACAAAACTTAGGGGATGAGGGTTTTAGAACATAAATATCAAAATAGAGATTTCAAAAAGCAGTGAAAATGAAAAACCCAGTTGGAGATACACTTGTCTTCACTCGATCTATCGTTTTTCTTACTCTAATTGGACCGAAATTGGTGAAAAAATTATTTTTTTTTCTTTCTTCTCCTTCCTCCTGTGCTATTCTTTGTGGTTGTATTCCAAATCTTCTCTTTCTTCTCTTTTTATAACAAAAATGAAGTCAGGTCGGAGGAAAAAATCACACCCGTGCTTGATCGCGTGACAAGTGCACATATACTGGAATTGGCGCCCTCCAACTCGTTCGAGCGAGCAGCGTGTGTGGGCCTTTCCGAAGCAATTTGTTTTTTTGGCTTGTTATTGGGCTTGAGCCAGCAGCGAGCCCAATTTTACTACTTGCTGCACTAGGACAAATTTTTTATTTTTCTCAATTTTACTTATCCCAAATTTAATTATTACAAATCTAATTACTA
>JAODPA010066595.1:0-10863 GCA_025585075.1 Nepenthes mirabilis
TACTGCCTTCCCACCTTCTAAATCCAAGAAGATCTCACGTCTCTCTTACATCTGGATCAAATACTCTTTCTCTTTTTCTCTCTCTCAGTTTCAGTTTCTTTCTCTCGAAGACTGTTTTACTGACTTGAGCGTCAGAGTATTTTCAGTAGGATAATTTTTCGCCGAACACGTTGACCTCTTGTTCTGTTTAGTGGTGTGCAGGGTCCAACTCAGGGAACGGAACGGGAGCCAAGATAAGAGGATCATCCGAATCTATTCAAAATTCGGATCCAGAGACGCATCATTGGCGTCATCTGTGGAAAGACGCTTACAAAAGCCAACCACAAAATTTACACAAACTCTCTCTCTGTCACCTTCTGATTCTGCAATGGTGAACACGAGAGCCCAACCTAACTACCCCGCTAGAGATGCTGCTAACTCCGACCAGGACCACGCTGCTGGTGCCATGGTCAACGAGGCCACCGGTGGAGTTCCACCGCCTTACTTTCAGCTACTGGTGGAGCAGATGCAGGATAACAAACGCCTGCTCCAATTACTTTGCGCCCAAAACGAGCAACGACAGCAGGCGGCTCCACTAGCAGCCATCCCTACCGCTGCCACCAAAAGGGGTGGCCAGAGGAAGAAGAAGCCGGCCAAAAGGCCCGTAAAAGCCGGAGACAATCCGGCTCCAGCGTCCTCCGCGTTACTGGCCAGAACAGGCCTATGGAACGCTCCGGGAGTACGTCTTCGCCGGAGAGCCCAGAGAGAAGAAATCCCCGATACTCTCGTGCAGAAGATCACAACGCAGTCCAGGAGCGAGCCTCCAGGACTGTAAGATCCACTGGAGGCAGTAGCAGACCGGCTGCTGAACCCGCCAGGGACAAGACGGAGTTGAGGGATTACCTCAACTCCAAACGATCAGCAAATGTCACTCGCACCGATCCGCGGGTGGACAAGATCTGGAACTGTGTGTTCCAAGAGGAGCGCGCCATCGACTTGGACCGATCGCCTTTGATTGCGGAGATCCTGAGCCGTCCACTGCCGTTAAAGTTCAAGATGTCGTCCCTTAACTTATACGATGGGGGCAGTGATCCGGTTAACCACCTGGATCACTTCCGCACCCATCTGAGTCTACAAGGGCTAGAAGACTCAGCGATGTGCTGTTGCTTTCCACTCACACAGAAGGGAGACGCTCGAATCTGGTTCCATCACCTCCCTTCAGGCACCATCGACAGTTTTCGTGAACTCACGGATCTTTTCCTGACTCAGTACGCCTCGAGCCGATGGGAAGAGAAACAGTCGTGGCATCTCTCCCACATAAAGCAGAAATCGGGAGAGAATCCACGGCATTTCCTGAATCACTTCGTGGCTGAAGCCCGAAGGATCCCCAGGATCACAGAGGAGATGAAGTTGGGCAGTTTCATCTCTGCGCTCACTTACGGTGACTTTTTCAAGCACCTTGCCCATAAAAATCCTCAAACCTTCCGCGATGCAGAATCCATCACCAGGGCCTACGCTGCGGCGAAGGAGGCCAACGAGGCAAAACGTCCAGAACGGACGGATCAACCTCGGTCCTTCCCTGGTGAAGGGAAGAAAAAGTACAGTGGCGGGGAACACCTCCGCCAGAAGCAGCGCCGGACTGGGCTCCCAGAACGCAGAGACTATGGGCCCACCAGTTTCACACCCCTGACGAACACGCGCGCCAATGTCATTATGCAGATCCGTGGGAAAAAATTCCTGAAGTGGCCCAAACCGCTGAAAAAAGACTCTGAAAACCAGTCAAAGTACTGTGATTTTCATCGCTCCACTGGTCATTCAATTGAGGATTGTAAGACACTGCAATGGGAGATTGAAGATCTCATTCGCAGGGGCCACCTCACAAAATTTGTTAGAAGCCCTAGACAGAGCTCAGGAGCAGCTGATGAAGAGGGACAGGAGCAGACTCCACCCCGGAACAGAATTGCGACGGGAGTGGTTAATATAGTCACCACCCGACCTGTCAAGAATCCGACAGACAGCAAGGAGCAGCAGACTGGGAGAAAGAAGCAGCGCATAGTAGACAAGACAATTAGCTTTAGTGATAATTACTCAACTCATGTAATATCCCGCCATGCTAACCCCCTTGTTATATCAGCGCTCGTTTCAGATGGCAGTTCGGACTACCAGCTGAAACGAGTCTTTATCGATAATGGAAGTTCTAAAGATTTGCTTTACTTGGATGCCTTATTTAAGTTAGGCCTAAAAAAGAACCAACTAAAACCGGTCGAAGGCCTATTATACGACCTTGACAACAAACCAGTGCCCGTTCAGCGAACTGTTCAACTGGAAGTTACCTTAGGGACATATCCGAAAACAACAGGTCGCACACTTACCTTTCTAGTGGTTGACCTGCCCTCCGTTTACAACGTAATACTAGGCAGGCCGTGCCTGATAGCGTTTGGGGCGGTCACCTCAATTTTGCACCTTAAATTGAAGTTCCCGACACCTTACGATGTGGGAGAGGTGTTAGGTGACCAAATTATTGGGTGGACATGCTACATGTCCCAGATTGCCCCAAGCGGCAGCCCTGGCACGATGGGAGAACTCGATCATCGAGACAAGACCACCATGCAGCAAGCGCAGTCTGGTGAAGCCACAAATCTGGTCCCACTGAATCCGAAGGAACCGAAGAAGTGTGTACAGATTGACGGCTCACTCACTGGCACACTGCGCACTGAACTGATTGCGTTCCTGCAGCGGAACGCCGATATATTCGCTTGGACTCCCGCAGACATGCCCGAGATTTTGGCTGAGGTGATGGTCCACAAGTTGGGCCTCAATCCTGACCGGAAGCCGGTCAAGTAGAAGCGGAGAAACCACTCCACAGAGAAGCTGATCGCCATACGAGAGGATGTAAAAAAGTTACTGGACGCTAGGTTTATTAGAGAAGTCCAGTACCCAGATTAGCTTTCAAATGTCGTCCTGGTTAAAAAGAGCAACGGAAAATGACGAATGTGCATCGACTTTACCGACGTCAACAAGGCCTGCCCAAAAGAGAGTTTTTCCTTACCGATGATCGACCTGCCGGTTGACTCCATTGCTGGATATGAGCTGCTCAACTTCATGGACGCCTATTCGGGTTACAACCAGATTTGAATAAGTCCGGAGGACAAAGAATATACCTCGTTCATGACAGACCAGGGCACCTACTGCTACAAAGTAATGCCCTTCGGACTGAAAAACGCTGGAGCAACTTACCAGTGACTGGTCAACAAGATATTCGAAAAATAGATTAGTCGCAACATGGAGGTCTACGTCGACGACATGCTCGTCAAGAGCAGAGTCACTGGCGACCACATACGTGACCTGGAAGAGTCATTTGAGGTGCTCCGCCAGCACCGAATGAAATTGAATTCGGCCAAGTGTGTCTTCGGGGTGGCCTCCGGGAAGTTCTTGGATTTCATTGTCTCCCAGAGGGGGATCGAGTCAAACCCAGAAAAGATCAAGGCCCTCACTGACATGACTCACCCGCGAAGCGTCAAAGACGTTCAGCAATTGACTAGGCGGCTAGCAGTTTTGTCCCGCTTCCTCGCGAAGTCCGGTGACAAGTACCAACATTTCTTCAAAGCTCTGAGGGGGACGAAATATAACGGATTTCAGTGGACGGCTGACTGTCAGTCCGCCTTCGACGAATTAAAACAGTACCTGGCCAACCCACCGCTTCTTGCATCGCCCAAAGACGGAGATGAGCTGTACCTCTACCTAGCAGTTTCAGAAGTATCCCTCAGCTCCATCCTTGTGTGCCAGGAATCCAATGCCCAACAGCCGATCTACTATGTGAGCAAAATATTGACCGGCCAAGAAACGCGCGATCCACGCGCTGAAAAAATGGCCCTAGCACTTATCTTCGCAACGTGAAAATTGAGGCCATACTTTCAGGCGCATCGCATAGTGGTCCTCACTGACCAGCTGCTGAAAGGTATACTCTAGAAACCAAATATTTCGGGACGGCTGGTGAAATGGGCTTTCGAATTGGGTGAGTTTGATATCGAATTCAGACCCATACCTGCCATAAAAATGCAGGCTCTGGCCGACTTCATTGTTGAGACCACGATCCCGATTCACGAGAAACAGCAAGCAAAAAATACAGAACAACCAGACGATGTCCCAGAATGGACCCTCCACGTGGACGGATCGTCCACGGACTGTGGCAACGGAGCAGAGGTGGTCCTTACGACCCCTGATGGATTTGAGGTTAAGTATTCCCTTAAACTTAACTTCCCGTCGACCAACAACGTCACCGAGTATGAAGCCCTGCTAGCAGGCTTACGATTAGCAAATGAGTGTTCTGCCAAGAGGTTGGCAGTTTACAGCGACTCCGAACAAATCATCAACTAGGTTAACGGAGGCTTTGAGGCCAACAACCCTTGCTTGGCCAAGTACTTGGTTAAGGCAAAGGAGGCCATCCAGGGCTTCGACACACTGACCTGATTCACATTCCTCAAACTGAAAACTGGAAGGCAGACCGGTTGGCTACAGCCGCCGCTGCCGAAAATCCAGAACAATACTCAAGGGACATGAGGGGGATCCTGAAGGCTCCCAGCATTGAGAAACAGGAGGCGATGCAGATTTTCAAGACGGAAAATTGGATGACACCCTACATTAGATACTTGGCTGACGGATCGCTCCTAGAGGACGCTAAAAAGGCCAAGCGAGTTAAAAAGACAACTGGCTGGTACATGGTAGTCGATGGACGACTGTATCATCGTGGATACTCAACTCCGTATCTCTGCTGTCTATCTCCCGAGGAGGCAGACTATGCGCTGGGCGAAGTTCACCTCGAGATCTGTGGATTACATATAGACGGAAAAAACCTGGCCTTCAAGATCATGTGGCAGGGCTATTATTGGCCCTCAATGAAAAAGGACGCGCTTGAATTTGTAAAAAAATATGAAAGCTGCCAACTTCACGGCAACATTCACCACCTGCCGTCCGCTGATCTGAAGTCACTTCAGACTCCATTGCCCTTCCCGTAATTGGGGCTCGATATTCTCGGCCCATTTCCCATTGCCACTGGGCAAAGGAAGTTCATCATCGCGGGCATCGACTACTTCACCAAGTGGGTCGAGGCAGTCCCGCTAGCAAAGATCACGGAGCACAATGCACTGAAATTTCTTCGCCATGGCATTGTCTACAGGTTTGGCATCCCGGAGGTCGTGGTGACCGACAACGGGACTCAATTTTTGGGGAAACGTTTCACCAAGTACTGTGCCAGCCTTGGTATCAAACTCGTCCATACTTCGGTGGCATACCCCCAAGCCAACGGGGGTAGGTGGAGGTCACGAACCGCATGCTACTCCACGGGTTAAAGACTAAGTTGGAGGACGCTGGTGGCTCCTGGGCTGATGAGCTCCCATCCGTCCTCTGGTCTTGTTGGACAACCCCAAAAGAACCAACGCGCGAGACGCCCTTCAGCCTCTGTTGCGGGACTGAGGCGGTAATCCCGGTTGAATAGGGCTTCCGAGTCTCAGGGTGGAGTCTTTCAACCCACAAACCAACTCCTAAAAAATTAATGAGCACTTAGACTTGTTAGAGAAAGCCCGCGACGTTACCAGAATACGGATAGCAGCCTACCAACACCGAGTTGTCTGGTGCTATAATAAAAAAGTGAAAGCTCGGTAATTTGACGTTGGGGACTTGGTCCTACGAGGTATCGAGGCCACAGGCAAGCTGGCCGGCCGCAACAAGCTCTCTCCCAACTAGGAGGGATATTTCCTTGACTCCACCGTCTTGCGAAACGGAGCATACAAACTCTGAAACCAGGACGGGAAGTTAGTCCCACGAACGTGAAACGCGACCCACCTAAAGCGCTACTTCCAAAAGGGAACCCAGGTATGCACTCACCCACTTGTGTGCATTCATTCACATACTTGTTTTAATTTTGTAAAATAAGAAGTTTACTTAGCATGTAGAATCCTAGGCTTTGTGTGCATACATATGAACTGTGTTTGCCTTGCAGGTTTACCCGACCTAGACTGCCCCTAAGTCGGAAGGGTCTTCACCCTCTCATTAAACCCTGGTCATCTAGGTGACCCAGAAGTGGTCTGAAACCCTGATCATCCAGGTGGCTTAGAAGTGGTCTGAAACCCTGGTCATCCAGGTGGCCCATAAGCGGTCTAAAACCCTGGTCATCCAGGTGACCCATGAGCGGTCTGAAACCTTGGTCATCCAAGTGACCCATAAGAGGTCCAAACCTTGGTCATCCGAGCAGCCCGATAGCTGTCGTACTAAACCTTAGTCATCCAAGTGGCCCGATAGTGGTCTAAAAATCATAGGGGGCAAGTATAGCACACGCGACGACCTCCTCTCGGGGAGCAGCAACGTCAGTCAATGACGATCGAAGGGAGAAACATTTCTTCTCCAACATTAACCGCCCAAGTCATCACTTCCACGGCGCCACCAGGCTGGTTAGCACAACCTCCTATCCAGCTTATGGACTCAACTCCTTAGGCAACCAAACAGCAGTATCCGGCCAACCAAGTTGGCCGCCTGATACAACAATATGAGCAAACATAAAGCAATAAAGACAATGGACACCAAAATAAAAAGAATTTTCATTTTATTGCTCAAAAGAGTGGTACAATTTACACCAGTCCTAAAAGCGCAAAACAAGTGCAAAAGGCTACAAGGGCGGCGGACCACCCTGGCTGTCTCGGGACTCTCCCATTAAGTCTTCCTTACGTTGCGTTGCGTAGTTGCTCTGATTAATAAACTCAACTGGGAAGTCAGGATCGATCAACCGCGTAATGCGCGGTCCAATGTTGAGCTCCCCCAGCAGCCGGGCGTGTAGTGCGCCCCCGATCTCATGGAGACTGATCCGAGTGGCCAACTCATTCTCTGAGGCTGCAGCTCGATTTGCAAGATGTTTGTTGCTCGCCTTAAGTCGATCTTCCTCCTTCTTCAAGCGAGCCACCTCGGCCTTCAACTCAGCATTCTCTGCCTCCATGCCCGCCATGACAGCCTCAAGAGTAGCGGTCTATTCAAGGAGCTCCCCTCCTGAAGCAGCCAGCTTAGCCTCCAGCCAGGCGATCTCAGCCTCCCGGTCCGCACTAATACGATCACGTTGCTCCACCTCCTAGGAGAAAGCTGATATCAACCTTCTTGACTGCATAGGACAAAAGAAAAATGTGAGTTACAAACACGAGGAAGAAAGAAATACAATGAAGCCTTTACAGGAATCGTACCTCATAAATCTTCCTCGAAGGCCTTGCAGGCCTGGGCTCTAGACCTGGCCCGGTTTGCGGTGGACCGGATGGCGATGGATCAGGAGCACCCTCTCGTGCCGAGCTTGCCGCTACCTCATCCAAAATGCGGTCTAAAAGCTCATCATTAGTGGCAGCGGCAAACTCCTCTCTCGCGGCCTCTAGAGCAGCGCAGCAGGCCTCTTCCCCTTGACTGCTTCTGGAGCGGCTGCTGGATGATCAACTGTCATCGACGGCTCCACAATAAAAACTCGCGAGCATTTAGCCATGTCGCGAGCTGGCTCCTCTGCGGACTCCATCCAGGCAGCGTCTGGGACCACCCTCGTCGCAGGCTGAGCCAGGATGACTCCTCCTGCCTCCGCCGACCTGTCTTCAATAACCTTTCCCGCTCCAGCAGTGCTGTCGGATCCATCGCAGATCCCGGCAGCCACATAATCAATTTGAGACGAAGATGAGGAAGGCGTCCCAGTTGCCCTCTCAGCAAACTCCTCTTCTGTGCGGTTTGGGCGGATGATCACAACCCTTGACTCCTCAGGATTCATCATCCTAACCAGAGGGCTTGGCTTCTGAACCGGTGATGGCGACTCCTAGTTGACCTTCTTGGACTCCGCCCGGGGGACCAAGAAGTCCCTCTTGAACTCATCAGGGTTAGCTCGTATGGTCTTAGTTAGCCATGAGTAGGCGGTGCACTCCGCCACAGACGGCGTACCAAAGTGCGCCTCCGGAATATCGCCCCAGCTCCTCGCAAGAGGCCATTTCTCCCCCACCTTCACGAAGAAAAACCGATTTTTTCAGTTCTTGAACGAGTCGTGGATGGCCTTGTTAATGTTTATCCTAGTGCGAGGGGAGAGCGATATCCATTCTCCCCCCTCGTTCACCTTAAACAAAACCCTAACGCCAAACATCTTAAATTTCTGGTCAAGCTTACGGACAAAGATGCACATAGTGCAGAGATACCTCACGGCATTTGCATGGAGCTGAGCAATGGGAACCCGTAGGGCCTTCATGATTGATTCCAGCTCCTCCGGCAACGGCAGGCGGAGGCCGCTCCTCATATGGGCCTTGTAAACGGTGATGTACCCCTCCGGTGGGGCAAAGGCTTTGTCGTCCTTGTCCGGAATCCTCCAAGTCGTTTCCTTGGGGATATTGAACTCGACACACAATGCCTTTATGTCGTTTTCTCTCAAGACGGACGAGAAGTCAGCAACAGAAGCCATGATAGAGTAAAAGCTAGGGTTCTTTAGAAAGGCTTGTCTGAAAAGGAGAAGGAAAAAGACGACAGGTTGAAAGCGTAAATGATTTCAAAAATACGGAGGGGAAATTCAAGCGCCAAGCACAAAATCCCTCATTAAGAACGCCGTCAGTCTTGCCACGTGTCACCTCCCTACTTGACCCTGCAAAAGGACGGATCTCTGGCGCATTAATGGCCAGGATCTCCGCCCAACCAAGGGGGGACACGTGTCGCTTTCTGCCCTGTAAACCGGCCAAAGGCTAGCAGAAGGCGCTTCCAAAATTGGTCAAGACGGTCAACAATTCTGGTGCTCCGGAATTGACCAGGACGGTCAACAATTCTGGTACTCCGAAATTGACCAGGACGGTCAACAATTCTGGTGCTTCGGAATTGACCAGGACGGTCAATAATTCTGGTGCTTCGGAATTGACCAAGATGGTCAACAATTTTGGTTCTCCGGAATTGATCAAGACGGTCAATAATTTCGGTCAAACTCTCCCTCACGCCTATCATGAGACTTCATGAGATCCTCAAAGAAAGCAACAAGGGGCATCCCATCATGAACACACTGGAGGCCAGAAATCTGACCACCAGTATGGGGGGCTAGTGATAGGTATACCAAAAATAGGCTGGGCCAAAAAAGTCAATGGAGGCCCAAAACGACGGTCAATATTCTAACGGCCCAATTGAAAAACATGCCAAAAGTTGAAAAGGGTAGGATGGCCAACGTTGGTGTTGATCGTCCGGGCGGCCAACTCTCTACCAGGCGGTCAACTCAAAAATTGACCATCCGCCTTGTGCGCATTAGACCCAAAGAGGCTTTTCTACAGTAATGGGCCTGGCTCACTCAGGCCCATGGCCTATCTGGCGGCCAATGACTGAAATCCTCCACAAGGGCGGCCAACACGCATGCAGACGGTCAACTCGAACGTTGACCGTCCGCGTCCTGCACGTTGGGCCCTAATAAGCCCTTCTACAGTAACGAGCCTGACCCATTTAAGCCCACAAATCATCAAAAGGCCAACAAAGGTTTTCCAAGGATACTCCACAATCCCAGCTGGCGCCAAAAAGGATATTGGCAATATTGGCGCCTCCCATATAAGGAAGGCGCCAGATTTTCTTCAAATCTTTGCCAGCCCAAGCTTTCTAACGACAACATGCACGGAAGGAAAGCGCACGGTTTGGAAAGTTGTTGGCCGCCTCATAATGAAACAATCACGACCAGCTTGGCAACTGGTATCTGCTCCAGAAGGCAAGCCAGCCGATGGATCAGGAAGGCGATCGCTCCTTTCAAAGAAGGAGGATCGACCTCTCAGCTACAAAAGAAGCCCTGGATGTAGCATCAAGGGCATGCTACCATTGACGCTTTCAAGCACCCTCTCAACTGCATACGCTCTCTGCAACACGAATGAGTGCTCTCAGATATCTGCCTTCTCTTCCGCCCACATTCTCCAAAAAACCCTAAGGTAACAAGCGAGCCCTCACGGCCGTTTACTGCCTTCCCACCTTTCAAATCCAAGAAGACCTCACGTCTCTCTTACATCTGGATCAAACACTCTTTCTCCTTTTCTCTCTCTCAATTTTAGTTTCTTTCTCTCGAAGACTGTTTTACCGACTTGAGCGTCGGAGTATTTTCAGTGGGACAATTTCTCACTGAACACGCTGACCTCTTGTTCTGTTTAGTGGTATGCAGGGTCCAACTCAGGGAACGGAGTCGGAGCCAAGACAAGAAGATCATCCGAATCTGTTCGAAGTTCTGATCCAATGACGCATCAAATGCGTATCCTCAAAGGAATGTGCCAGAATCCGCTCATTGTCTGCTAGAAATTGTAGCAGTTACAGAACGCAAAATGAAGGAAATTAATCTAATGACCGTTACAGTCATAAAGGCTCCACGCCAGAAAAGGTAACAATCCCAACAGGGCGTGGACATCAAGCCTTTCTACACAAGGAAGGCAACCCAACACAATAACTATAAAAGGCCATAAAATTCTCACCTCCAGGATACGTTTGACTTGCCTGCGACAAGCCTTTTCATGCAGGAGCTCTCATACTTTCAGCATTGAGTATTCTAATACTCTCTTTCTCTACTATTGCGTTCCCAACGGACTCAGCACCCAGAGATCTCGCTCATCTCGAGCAACCAAAGCATCTCTACTTACAATAGCACCCCCATGCAACAAACACTCAGCGCATACATCTTACATCTCAATGTATCCACCTTCCATCTTTGAAGGTTATTTATTGATTTGAGCATCGTAGTATTTTCGATGGAACAACCTTTTGTCATCACTTGACCTCTTATTTACAATTATGGTATGCAGGATTCAGACTCAACAAACAGAATCGAACTCAAACAGACAATTTGATTTGAATCTATTCGAAATTTGGATCCAGAATGTATCAAATTTA
>JAODPA010066596.1:0-10862 GCA_025585075.1 Nepenthes mirabilis
GGAAACTACAAATTTGTACAAGGATCAAAATGAGATAAAAGATAATTTTTATTAATTAATTCTATATTGTGTTTTAGACACAAACTTTTCTCCCATTGAGATAGGAAGAATGTTTCATGAAATTGACTATCATCAAAACGTGTCCTAAAAATTGCCTTGTGATGGGTTCATGACATCTCATAATAAATGGAAAATTAAAATCAATATAGATATCAAATGTATTTTAAGGACCCTTCTTAGTCCATTGTAGGGGTACAATTGGATATAAACATGTTGCATCCTCGAGTTCTGGCCACCGTACAATGAGAATCCGAGTTCGCTATTTGCGCTCTTTCGATGCTCTCGGACGGACGGAAACGTGCAACACAAAAGTAATTGTTAAATTCAACGAGAATAACGTTTCGGGAAGGAAAAATAGGAAAAGGACACAATGCACGAGAATTTTACGTGGAACACCCCCTCTTTAATAAAAGGGAAAAACCACGATAATAGACGTTAGGTCCGAAAGATTCCACTACCTTTAGAATGGAATACAATTGGTCACAGTGGCTCTTTTGGTTGCCACACAGAATTACAAGGCAAGAGATCTCGTTCCCTCTTTTCTTTTCTAACTTTCTCTCTCTTACCTTTTTCTCTTTTTATTTCTTTCTTCCACTTAGTTGCTGTTCACAGTGTGCATGTAAATGCCAGCTCTTGGAATCTTTTCTGCTGTCGTTCGAATGAGGTATTTATAGAGGGGAACATGCCGTTGAAATGGGGACACGTGGCGTTGGCGTGTGCTGGAAGGCCTGCCACCAACTCTGCTGATTTGGCATGTGCTGGGAGGCCTACCACTAACTTTGTTGATTCGACGTGTTAGGTGCCGTTAGTCCCGTAATGATTGCACGTGCTCTGAGCCCCGTAATTTCCTGTGGAGGTAGGGTGATGTAGAGAATGCGTACTCCTTGGTAATAGTGAAACGTCTGAGTTGGTATGCTCGGTCATCTTGGGCCCCCTTTTCCCCTGATTTGATGATTTAGAGATGAAGAGATTGTCCTCGTACCTAGAAAACCTTTGGGGTCTTTGTCGAATCCTCGGGCTTATTGAGTTAGGTTCTCGGACGTTAATTGGGAGTTTCACTTGCTAAAGGCCCTTGGGATTTCAATGTTATATTCTTGGCTTCATGTCCTCAGGATTTCATTAATGACGTTGGTCTTTTATGGCGTCCTCGGGCCTCTTGGGTCAAATTGGTCTCCTGGACCATTGTTGCCATTTGGGCTTCTTGGGACACAGGCCCAAGTCCTCGGGCTTCTAAGGCCAACTTAACCTCTTAGGCTAAGTTAGGCTTCTTGGACCTCCTGGGATGCAAATGACTGTCTTTGGGCCTTTTGGGCCAAATTATCCTCGTAAGTCTTTTGGTCCGTGAACTTAACTCTTTGGGCCTTCCTTTCTGGGCTTTGGGTACCGAGACCTATCATTAGTCCCCCATGTCAAAGGGTTTGAGAATTTCAATCGTTTGGCATGTCTGGAAAGCGTTCTTCTATAGTGGCAGTCCGCAGGCGCCGCGCCTAGTTGGCAGGAGTTGTCTCTCATCCGTCCCAGGCCTTCTTACCAGTCCGAGACCCATCTGGCGCCGCCGTTTGGGTTTTTGTGAGGTATTAAATGCGTCATTAATTAAGGTGACATCGCCTCGGGAAGCCAAAGTCCGCAATCTTTCCCCGTGTATGGGCCACTGACACGTGGCAAGGGTTATGATGAGGGCACTGTTTTGCGTTTTCAAATTCCTTTAAGTTGCCTTTTCATCTTCGTTTTTTTCCTTCTTCATTTCTGCGCCTCCTTACCATTTCTCTCTCTTTCCAAACCCTTCACCGTCGTTCCTCTTCTCTCATTCTCGTAGAGACTCTTCTTCCATTCCCATGGCTCCTAGGGTTAAGAAAATTACTTCTTCTCTTTCTCTTAAAGACCTTGAGTAGATTCGTGTGAAGTTTAATATTCCAGACTCAGTGGTGATGGTGGTTCCTGGAGCTGCTAAAAGAGCATGCAGCCCTCCTGATGGCTTTATCGCTATTTACGAAGTCCATCTCAAAGGTGGGCTTCGCTTCCCAGTCCCTCTGAAGCTGTACCATCTTATGAGGGAGTTGGGCATTCCGTTTGTGAGGCTTCAACCCAACGCCATCAGGTATTTAGTTTCTCTTTGTGTGTTTGTGCGTTGCCACAATAAAGTTCTTGAGGTATCCATGGTGAAGGTGATATTTCGCTTCACTCACAATCTAGACTGGATCACCATGACTCTGCGTCTGGAATTCGCCGTTATGAGTGGAGAAAACCCTAACTCCATCAAAAGGTGGACAGACAAATTTTTCTTCTTGGGCATCCGGGAGAACTGGGAGCTCTCCCTTACATGGGGAAACGTGGCGAGCAAACACTGCTCAGACGCCACTAAGGAGGAGAGGGAGGTTGCCAAGGTGGTCACGGACTTGGTGATGGCCAACCTTGGCAGCTTTAATGTTAGAAAGCAAAACACCTGGCTGACGCCCGAGTGATTTGCGAAGGCCAAGTGGGTGTCCACAGCCAAGGACTCCAGTGCTACTGCAACTGTAAAGAAGAAGAAGAAGAAGAAGAAGAAGAAGAAGAAGAAGAAGAAGAAGAAGAAGAATAAGAGATTGAGAAAAAAAGGAAGTTCCCTTACCATTGAAGAGCCATCTGAGAGGCCACGGAAGAGTCGTCGGACTGAGGTTTTGGAGGATCCAGTGTCAATCGTCGAATACTCCTCGTCCGACGATGATGACGCCGTGATTGCGCCTCTTGCCAGGAGGTCCATGGGTTTGGTCGTTGGACCCACTGCGGAGCCTGAGGTCCCCTGACCTTCTTCTGCTGCTAAGAGCCTGGGTAAGGTCTCGAACTTTTCTGCTGGTCCATCCGAGGACCCTAACATTTTGGAGAGCGCGGAGGAGGCTAGAGACAATCAGGGTGAGGAGGCGGCTTCGATCATAACCGTTCCTGCCCTGGAGGCTGTTGAGGTCGGGGAGCCTTGTGGAGTAGAGCCAACTGTCGACGCTCCTGTCTAGGATACTGTCGAGATTCTTAGTGGCGATGAGGTTGAGATCGTGGTCTTAGAGCCCTCGGAAGTTGTTGAGCCCCCGGAAGTTGTTGAGCCCCCTGTTTCTGAAGGTCCTTCATCCGAGGCCGTTTTTTATGTTCATGCGGCGTCTGCAGATGAGCCGCTGGAGCCCGAGGTCGCAGGAGAGCGTGGTTAAAGCCATGACTCTCTCGTCTCTAAGGTAGTTTACTATTTTTTCAGCTGCCATGCTTTCTATTGTTTATGTCTTACTGAACTTGCCTCCTCTTGGAGTTTCAGGATCTGGCCGGGAGCCTCAATCGGCTAATTGGCGAGGTTGCTCAAGCCTGTTCGGAGATGGAGTCTTTAAGGGCTGTTAGAGAGGGTAGCCAATGGCTGCAAGTGGAGCTTGCTGAGGCCACTACGAAGAACGCTCTCTCGAGGACACCCTGAGGCTTCAGCAAATCCAATATGGGCTCCTCCGAGAAAGGAACCTCCAGTTGGAGGAAGCTCTGAGGGCGTCGGTGAGAGCAAGTACTGGGATGTCATTAATTTGTGGCGTCGGCTGATACTGTTGCTATATCCGCGGTTTTCCATTGTCGTGCTGGATCCTCATAACGCAAGCGCCACATGCCCTGAGGATGTGTATGGCATTATAGGGAGGCCATTTCCCGGGTCCCCACGTCCGAGTCCTTCCGGGGATCCTCGTCCTTCAGAGCAACCGGGGAGCTTGGGCCAGGCAGAGGCTTCTCAATCTCAAGAAGAAGGGCAGCATGGGACCACTCCTCCATGGGGTTCATCTGAGAGCTAGCTTTTTTTTTTTTTTTTTTCATATGTTGTACACATGAATAAAATGGATATTCAATTTCAGCTCAAGTGTTTGATTCTTCCTTCTTGATTTCTAGAGTATTTGGCCTTGGTGGGTTATGGCGCTAAACAAGTTAGCCTCGCGCCCAATTAACGTCTGAGTTTTCTTTGCCATGTGACTTCTTGGGCCACTTGGCCAAATTTAAGTTTTGATATACGACTTCCTGGACCGCTCGGATGAAACTAAGTATTGAAATACGACCTCTGGGGCCGCTCAGACGAATTCAAGTTTTGAAATAGACCTCTTGGGCCGCTCGGACGAAACTGAGTTTTGAAATACGACCTCTTGGATCGCTCGGACGGAACTGAGTTTTGAAATACGATCTGTTGGGCCGCTCAGACGAAATCGAGTTTTGAAATACAACCTCTTGGGCTGCTCAGACGAAACCAAGTTTTGAAATATGACCTCTTGGGCCGCTCGGACGAAATTGAGTTTTGAAATATGACATCTCTTTTTTTTTCATAAGGGGCGAGAGGGTCATTTTACTTAAGAACAGTTTTAGTTTGGAAGGTAACCTGGATAGCAGGCTATTCGTTTATTACTGGTAATACTTCTGAGGTGAGTGGTGTTCTAAGTTTGGGGTACTAGCTTGCCCTCTAGGGTGCGCAACTTGTAGACCCCGCCTCGAAGGATGGCAAAGACCAAGAATGTCCCCTTCCAATTCGGGGAGAGTTTGTTTCTGCCGGCGTTTTTTCCCGTGTTCTCCACGCTTCTCAGCACCAGATCCCCAACATCGAACTGCCGTGCATTTACCTTCTCATTATAATAGCAGGCAACTCACTGTTGGTACGCCGCTACCCTTAGCCTAGCTTGGTCGCGGACTTCCTCGAGCATGTTGAGGTTTTTCCAGAGCCTCTGGCTATTGTCGGTTGAGCTAAAGCATCCAACCCGCGGACTTGTGAGGCCTACTTCTATTGGGATGACAGCTTCAACCCCATAGCAGAGGCTAAGGGGGGTCTCCCTCGTGGGTTCCCTAGGCGTCGCCCTGTATGACCAGAGAGCGGATGGCAGCTCGTGTACCTACGAGCGCTCGGAACACTCCAGCTTAGTCTTGAGTCCATGCAAGATCGTGTGGTTTGTAACCTCCACTTACCCGTTGGCTTGGGGGTATGCTACTGACGTGTGAACCAAGTTGATCTTCAGGCCGGCGCAGTACTTAGTGAACCATTTTTCGGTGAACTGCATCCCATTGTCGGTCGCAATGCACTCCGGGATTCAAAATCTACGCACGATGTTCTGCCGAAGGAACTCAGTGGCATTTTGTTCTGTTATCCTTGCGAGTGGTACTGCCTCCACCCATTTGGTGAAGTAATCTATCCCTATGATTAGGAACTTCCTCTGTTCGGGCGTAAGCGGGAGCCGTCCGAGAATGTCGAGCCCCCACTTGGCGAATGACCACGGTGATTGGAGTGCCTGGAGATCTGTGTGGGGGCGATGATTCACGTTGCTATGGAGTTGCAGTTCTCGCATTTGCACACAAAGTACATGGCGTCGTACTTCATCATTGGCCAGTAGTATCCCTGTCTCATGAGTTTGAAGGCCAGGTTCTTCCCTTCGATGTGGGACCCTCATATCCCAAGGTGCACCTCCTGGAGGGCGTACTCGGCCTCCTCGGGGGTGAGGCACCTTAAGTAAGGGGTTGAAAAACCTCACCGGTACAACTGGCCGTCCATAATTGTGTACCACCCCACTGTCTTCTTTACCTTTTTGGCCTCGTTCCGATCCTCAAGTAATGTGCAGTCGGATAGGTACCTTAGGTAGGAGGTCATCCAGGTACTCCCGTCAGACACTTGCATCACTCCTGGCTCAGGGTCTTCGACGCTGGATCTGTTTAGAATTTCATGCATCCCCAAAGTATATTGTTCCGGATCTCCCGAAGCCACTGCTCTTGCCAGCGTGTCGGCCTTGGTGTTTTCTTCCCTCAAAATGTGGATGAACTCGACCACCTCGAAGTCCGAGATCGCACTCCTGACTTTGGAGAGGTACTTGGAGAGCTGCGGGCTGTTGACTTTAAAGTGCCTGCGGACTTAGTTAACGACCAATTCGGAGTCGTTGTAAACGATTAGGTTTTTGGCCGAGCATTCATTAGCTAACCGAAGCCCAGCCAGCAAAGCTTCGTATTCCACAACATTGTTAGTGGCCGATAACCCCAAGGTTAGTGAGTATTTTATTTCCAACCCCTCGGGGGTGCACAGAACGACACCAGCTCCGCAACCGTCCTTCATCGAGGAGTTGTCCACGTGCAGGGTCCATGTCGATGCCTTGCTGAACTCATTTGCACCAGGCTAGCTTCCATCGTTGTTGGCCAGCGCTATTGTCCCGACAACAAACTTTGCGAGGGCCTGTCCCTTTAAGGCCAGCCTCGGGCGGAATTCGATATTGAATTCTCCTAACTCGATGGCCTACTTGACCAGCCATCTGGATATCTCAGGCTTCTGCAAGATGGCCCTCAATGGCTGGTCGGTCAGGACCACTATCTTGTGCGCTTGGAAATATGGCCTAAGCTTTCACGCAGAGTAAACCAACGCCAATGCAATCTTTTTCGTGAGCAGATACCTAGTCTCGGCATCCGCGAGGGTGTTGCTCACATAATACATGGGCTGCTGCCTCCCGTGCTGTTCCCTTATCAGTGCTAAGCTCATAGCCGTGTCGGACACAAAGAGATATAGATACACTCCTCGCCCAGTTGAGGAGAAGCTAAAAGAGGTGGGCTCGAGAGGTAGCTTTTGAGCCCTTAGAATGCGTCTTCACAGTCGTCACTCTATTGAAAATCTCGGGTCTTTGTTCCTCTCAGGGCCATGAAGAACGGCAGGTGCTTCTCGGCCGATTTTGCCAGGAAACGGGAGAGGACGGCCACCCGCCCGGTAAGCTTCTGGACCTCCTTCACCGTCTGCGGTGATCGCATGTCGAGGATAGCCTTTATCTTTTCTGGGTTTGCCTCGATCCGCTGATGCGACACGATATAACCCAGGAACTTCTCCGAAGCTATGTCGAATGTGCACTTGCTCGGATTGAGTTTCATCCGGTGGGTCCTGAGCACGTAGAAGGCCTCATCCGGGTCCTTTATATGGTCACCACTCGTCCTGCTCTTGACAAGCAAGTCGTCAATATAGACTTCCACGTTCCTACCTATCTGGTCCTGGAACATTTTGTTGACGAGTAGCTGATAAGTTGCGCCCGCATTCTTGAAACCAAAGGGCATTACTTTGTAATAGTTCGTCCCTTGGTCCGTCATGAACGATGTATGCTCCTCGTCCTCGAGACTCATCTTGATCTGATTGTAGCCCGAGTATGCGTCCATAAAGCTTAAGAGCTCATGGCCGGACGTTGAATCTACAAGCTGGTCAATTCTGGGTAGTGGGAAGTTAACCTTAGGGCATACTTTGTTGAGGTCGGTAAAGTCTACGCGTATCCTCCATTTCCCACAGCTCTTTTTTACCATGATCATGTTGGCCAACTAGTCCGGGTATTGCACTTCTTAGACGAACCCGGCGTCTAGGAGTTTCTTGACTTCCTCGCGTATGGCCACCAACTTTTCTATGAAGTAATTCCTGTGCTTTTGCATGACGGGCTTATGACGAGGATCAATACCCAGCTTGTGGACTATAACCTCGGAGGAGATTCTCGGCATGTCACTGGGCGACCAGATGAACACATCCGAGTTCTCTTGCAGGAAGCTGATGAGTTGGTCTCGGACGAACTCTGACAGCGAGCTTCTTATATGAACATACTTCTCCGGATCCCCTGGATCTAACGATACTTAGACGGTTGGCTCCCTAGGTTGCATATGTTGCAGCGTGGTTTCGTCCCTTAGGTCGAGGTCCTCCATTGGTTGTGGAAAGGTTGCTTGGGTGGTCTGTGCTAAGTAATACATCCGTCCCATGGACTGGTCCTCGAGGACTTCCCCCATACCATACGGGGTTGGAAACTTCATTTTTAAGTGCAGGATGAAAGTCACTGCACCGAATGCGGCCAAGCAAGGGCGTCCAAGTATTGCATTATAGACCGATGGCAGGTCCACGACTAAAAAGGTGAGGACCTTAGACACTATCTCGGATACGTCCCCAGGGTTACTTCCAACTAGATGATACCTTGAACAGGTACTAGCTCATTATCCAGCCTATAGAGTGACCCTTCTGGTGCTCTCATTTGACTCTTCTTAAATCCTAATTTGAAATAGGCATCGAGGTAGGGCAAATTCCTGGAGCTTTCATTATCAATAAAAACTAGTTTCATCCGGTAGTCATTTGCTCCGTCTGAAATGAATGTAGTTACAACCAAAGGATTGGAGTGAGGGGAAGTTACATGAGCCATGTCCTTATTACTAAAGCAAATAACTTCGTTTTCATCTCCGGCTCCTGTCCTCGGCCTCTTAGCTACTGTGAGCTCCTGCCCATTTCCTATGGCCGGCCGGCTCGATATCATGTTTTTGACCCCCACAACCACTCTATTCTGAGGGACTCAGCCTCGCTGTCGTCCGCTATTTTGAAAGCTTGTCCGGGTCTTTGCAGGAAGCGGTTGAGGTGTCCCCTCTTGATCAGCTCCTCTATCCTTCTGCAGAGTCCTGTAATCCTCCGTGCTGTGGCCCCCGGAGCAGTAGTAGTTGCAATATTTCGTTTAGTCCCCACCTCCCGGGTTCTTTAGCGGCTTAGGCCACTTTAGGAACTTTTCCTCCTGGATCTGCATCAACACGTTGGTGCGGGTGTCGTTCAGTGACGTGAGGTGCATAGGCCTCGGTTCTCTCCGAACGTTCTGCTCAGTCTTGGACTGCTTCTTTGCCGTCTAGGGGCTCTGATAGTCCCTAGCCTTCCTCTTTCCTTCCACCGCCTTTGGATGGGGGTGCTCGTCCCTTTCCCGCCGCTTGGCATCGTTGGCTTCTTCGGCCGCGATGTATGCCCTGACCACAACCTCGGCCTCCGCAAAGAACTAGGGACCCTTATGGATGAGGTGCTTGAAGAAGGCACCTCCCTCCAGGGCCGAGATGAAAGCGTTTAACTTTACCTTGTTGGTCAATTTGGGAATTTGCCTGACCTCGGGTATGAATCAAGCCAGGAATCCCCTTAAGCTCTCTCTAGTGCCCTGTTTGATCCAAGTAAGATGCCAGAGCTGCTTCTCCACCTTTCAGCTGGTGGCAAACTGTGAGAGGAAGGCTTTTGCCAAATTACTGAAGGTGCGGATGGAGTCCGCCGGCATCCCGTAAAACCACATCCTTGCATCCCCCTTTAAGGTCAAGGGGAAGCATTGGCACATTGTTGTCTTATCCAAATCCTACAGGCTCAGGTGTTCCCGAAAGTGGTTGAGGTGATCCATCGAGTCAGCGCTGCCGTCGTAAACCTCCAAGTTTGGCATTTTGAACTTTGGAGGGAGCATCCTCATTCTGATTTCTGTTGAGAACGGGGACTGAAGCGCATTAGCTCCTACCCCGCTGCTGTCACCGACAACTCGGTTCCACCCTCCTTCTAATCTCTCCTCCACTCGAAGTGGGGCAGTCGCCTTCTTCTCGTTGAAGTAATACCTCAACTCATAAGGTTCTCGCTCCTCACGGTGCTCGAGGGCCGCCCTGGCTCCTTGGGGGGAGCATTCCACGTGACCGCCTCTCGAGCGCCATGCTTGTGGTGACTCCGGAGGGTCCCAAAGTTGCGCCTCTCTGGACTTCCTTCTCGGATCCGAGGACTTAGATGGCCCTCTAGCCCACGTGGGGCCCTGCTGCTGGAGGCGACTTGGATCCTCGGATTTTTATGTAGGCTAGGTCGCTTCTCTCGGCAATCTCTCCCCCTACCCCCGATTTGGGACGTCTCGGCCTGAGAGGCCCTAGAAGGGGCTCCTCTCACCTGCTCGTCAATCTTGGAGTAGAGTGTTTCGAAGGCCTTGGACATGCCTTCTATTTTGGCCGCCAAGGCCTTGACAACTGGATCAGGGTGGTTTTCTACCCCGACACAGGGGTTGGGGCCATCGTTGTGTGAGGCCACCTCTTTGACTGGTGCACTCGCCTGTGCCCTTGTGTTCACCATTTTGGACTCTGGAGTTGGGATCGTCGTAGTATTTCTGTAGGTTTTGTGAAAATCTAAAAAATAAACTTTTAGTCGCTTCTCACAGACAGTGGTAATGTTGCATCCTCAAGTTCCGGCCGCCGTACAACGAGAGTTCGAGTTCACTCTTTGCGCTCTTTCGATGCCCTCGGAAGGATGGAATCGTGCAACACAAAAATAATTATTAAATTCGACAAGAATAACATTTTGGGAAGGAAAAATGGAAGAAGGACACAATGCACGAGGATTTTGGAATCCTTTCTGCTGTCGTTCGAATGAGGTATTTATAGAGGGGGAACATGCTGTTGAAATGGGAACACGTGGCGTTGACGTATGCTGGGAGGCCTGCCACCAACTCTGCTGATTTGGCATGTGTTGGGAGGCCTGCCACTAACTCTACTGATTCAGCGTGTCAGGTGCCGTTAGTCTCGTAATGATTGTGTGTGCTCTGAGTGCCGTGATTTCTTATGGATATAGAGTGTTGCAGAGAACGCATGCTCCTTGGTAACAGTGAAATGTCTGAGCTGGCATGCTTGGTCATCTTGGGCCCCCTTTTTCCCCCGATCTGATGATTCAGAGATGAAAAAGCACTTCTTGGTGCTTATGTGTTTCGACCCCGTTAAAAATATAGCGGAAGTAGTAGAACGAAAATATCTAATACACGTAAAAGATATTTATACTAGATACATACGAGACTAACAATCATGCACGATATAGTAATGATAAGCTGTAGAGATAAAGACGCAATTTTTTTGGTAACGAAGTGAAAACTTGATACCCACTGTATCGAGAAAAACACTCCGCGTTTCAACGGCCAGGGAAGCAATGCACTATGAAAATCAACTTACAGCCCGAGTGGTAACGATGTGCTATCCTAGCCGACTTACTCCCGACACGTGATCCCTACCAAGGAACTCCTTGGATTTGC
>JAODPA010066597.1:0-10862 GCA_025585075.1 Nepenthes mirabilis
TATTAAAAAGATATAGCTCCTTTTTTATAACCCTCAAAATCATGAGATAGGTGCCTATAACCCAATCTTCCTTTAAGCATAGTATTTTATTTAAGAACCCTCTTATTTATATATTGATGGGTAGGCCCATAGCCGGTAAGTCCAATAAGAAAAGCGGCCTAAAGTTCAGAAAAGTTAAAACGCGCGTTAGACGGTCAATACTAGCGAGTCAGACGGTCAACATTAGAGCGTTGACCGCTCGGCGCACAAACAAACGGTCAGAGCGCTCCTTTAAGATGGTCAACATTTCTGTTGACCGGAAGTATTGTAGCAGTAGGCCGCGAAAAGATATTAAATCTAATACGGGCCAGGCCCAATTTAGCAGGCGTTCCCGTATACGACAAGCAACAATTCTTTCCATGACTTCATACTTTCCGTAAAGTCGATCTCCTTTGAAAAAGGCATCAACAGAGTCAGCGCTCATCCCATGAGAAAGGCGCCAGATTCTCTCTCCTTAACAACAATAGAGTCTAACGATCACAAAAATACAAAAGGAAGACAGATAATCTGGAGATTCGTTACTCGCTCAGAAAGGAAATGATCTCATCAGATCACGCCAGTCAGGCTTACCTACTCAGAGAACGCCGCCCAACGCTAGGCTAGGGATCACACCTTCCTAGTCAAGAAAGGTTACACTCCCCACCGTCTATATAAACCTAGAGTCTCCACTCTGGAGAGGGACGCTTTCTGATATAATCTGAACTACGAACACAAATGCAAAGTACAACGCAGTGCTTGAGCAAACTTTCTCTCAATTGCTCACCTTCCAATCTCACTCCAAGCCTCTAGATTACAGAGACTTCTCTCGCTCTTTGATAACTATCCTCCAAAGCTTCCACGCTTTCAGGACGTAACTTCTACTCGTTCCTTATGAACATCGAGTCAAAAATCATACTCTCAACGAGTCACGGGAATGTCTCTACGTCTACAGGCCAACACTCACGCCAATCTCATTCTCTCTCTCTTTTACTTACCAGTTCATCTTCTAAAGTTCAAAGACTTGTTACCGACTTGAGCGTCTGAATATTTTCGGTGGAATAATATCCCATCGATACTTGACTTCTCGTTTACTTTAGTGGTGTGTAAGATTCAGACTCAGTGAACGGAGCCGAATTCAATCAACCGGGCGATTCCGAATTTGTTCGAAGTCAGATCCAGATACGCATAATTGGCGACGTCTGTGGAAACTACTTACAAAAAGTCAACTGTGTTTTCTAGAAACTCTCTCCGGTCAACACTCTTAAACAAAATGGTGAACATAAGGGCACAAGCGAGCCAGCCAACTCGAGACGTAGTCTCACCAAACTAGGACCACGCCATTGGCGCTATGGTCAATGGGGTAGCCGGTGAAATCCCGACATCTTTCTTCCAAAACTTGGCGGAGCACATGCATAATATAGACAGAATACTCCAAATACTCTACGCCCTCCAGGAACAAGCACAGCTGGGGGCTGCATCGGTGGTGGCCCCAGTACCAGCGTCCAGACGAGGAGGCCAAAGAAAGAAAGTTTCGGCCTGATAGATCGAAAGACTAACCAGCGCTCTCGTGCCAGTATCCTCACACGCCCAAAGCTATTTAAGGTGTGAGGAACAAGGAACTAGCTCTACTCTGGATGAAAGTCCGGAACGAAGGAACCCTACATACTCCCGAGTGGAATCCAGGCCCCAAGCTCAGGAGGAAACCTCCCGAGCTGCAAGGTCAGCTAGAGATAGCAGCCGCCCAGTTGCTAGATATGCCAGGGAGAGAACGGATTTGAGAACATACCTCAACTCCAAAAGATTTGCTAATACCGTTCCAGCAGATCCAAGGCTGGAGAAGATATGGAACCACGTCTTCAAAGACGACGAGCGCACAGCCAACATCGACAGATCTCCCTTCACGGCGGAGATCTTAAACCATCCTATGCCGGTAAAGTTTAAAATGCCAGCCCTTGACTCTTACGATGGGAGTGCGGATCCTGTCGATTATCTCGCTCACTTTCGCACTCATCTGGGTCTACAAGTGCTGGATGACGCTGCCAAGTGTCACTGCTTCCCCCTTATTCTAAAAGGGGACTCACGCATTTGGTTTTATCATCTCCCCCCCGACTCGATCCGAAGCTTTCAGAAGCTTGCGGATCTTTTCTTGTCTTAGTATGCCTCCAGCCGCCGGGAAGAAAAACAGCCATGGTATTTGTCGCATATTAAGCAGAAACATGGAGAAAACCCACGGAGGTTTCTAGATCGCTTCGTAGTAGAAGCCAGGCGCATCCCCTGACTCACGGAGGAAATAAAATTGGGCAGTTTAATTTCGACACTGGCACATGGAGAGTTCTTTAGGCACCTGGCGCATAAGAATCCGTAGACCTTTCGGGAAGCAGAGTCTATCATTGGGGTCTTTGCTGTAGCAGAGGAGGCAAATGAGGTAAAACATCCCAACTGGCCTGAACAGTCTTGCTCTTTCCTACCTGAAGGAAAGAGGAAACACAACGGTAGTAATCACTCCCACCAAAAGCACCACAAGACTGGGCTGCCAGATCGTAAGGACTACGGGCCCATCAGCCTAATGCCCTTGACTGATATGCGCTCAAACGTCCTCATGCAGATTCGTGGAAAAAAGTTTCTTAAGTGGCCAAAACCACTTAAGAAGGCGGAGGGAGGAAATCCAACCAAGTAGTGTGATTTCTATTGATCTCTCAGGCACTCCACAGAGGACTATAAGACCCTTCAGTGGGAGATTGAGGAGCAAATCAGAAGGGGCCGCCTCACCAGGTTCATTAAAGGCCCTGGTCAGAGCTCTGGCAACGCGGGCGGAGAAGAATTAGGGTCCTCTCCACCACGAAATTGGGTTGCGATAGGAGTGGTCAACATGATTACCACCCGGCCGATCAAGAATTCGGCAAACAACAGGGACCAGCACACATGGAGGAAAAAGCAGCGCACTAACGATAATGTCATTAGTTTTAGGGACGATGACCTGGCACATGTAGTCTCCCCTCATGCAGACCCCCTTGTTATATCAGTACTCGTTTCCGATGGTAGCGTTGACTATCAGATGAAATGAGTATTTATTGATAATGGAAGTTCTCGTGATTTGTTTTACCTCGATGCATTTTTTAAACTCGGTTTAAAAAAGAGTTAGTTAAAATCTGCAGAAGGCTTATTGTATGGCCTTGACAACGAACCGGTACCCGTTCAAGGGACGATCCGACTAGAAGTCACCCTAGGAACATACCCGAGAACGGCAAGTCGTACACTTACCTTCTTGGTAGTCGACTTGCCCTCTGTATATAACGCAATACTAGGCCAGCCATGTCTAACCGCGTTCGGGGCCGTCGCTTCAATACCACACCTTAAAATAAAATTTCCAATGCCATACGGTGTGGGTGAAGTACTGGATGACCAAGTCACTGGACGAACATACTACATGTCCCAAATCGCTCCCAACGACAGCACGAAGATAGCAGGAGAACTTGACCATTGAGACGAGGCAACCTTACAGCAGGCACAGTCTGGTGAGGCAACCGGCCTAGTCACATTGAATTTGGATGATCCAGAAAGGTGTGTACAAATCGGCGGCTCATTCACCAGTGCGCTACGCGAAGAACTGATCACATTCCTGTGACGGAACGCTGACAGCTTCGCATGGACTCCTGCTGACATATCTGGGATTCCAGACCGAATAATGGTCTACAAGTTGGGCCTCGACCAGGATAAAAAATCCGTTAGGCAGAAGCGGAGAAACTACTCAGTGGAAAAGTTAATTGCCATCCGAGAGGAAGTAAAGAAACTGTTGGATGCTGGATTCATCAGGAAGGTTCAATACCTTGATTGGCTCTCCAATGTAGTCTTGGTAAAGAAGAGCAACAAGAAGTGGAGAATCTGCGTCGACTTCACCGACGTTAACAAAGTCTGCCCAAAAGACAGCTTTCCTTTATCTAGAATTGACCTGCCGGTAGACTCAATGTCCGAACATGAACTGTTGAGCTTCATGGATGCCTATTCAGGCTATAACCAGATCCGGATGAGTCCGAAAGATGAAGAACATACCTTGTTCATGACGGACCATGGGACTTATTGTTATAAAGTGATGCCTTTTGGACTAAATAACGCGGAAGCCACCTACCAGCGACTGGTGAGCAAAATATTTAAAAAATAGATCGGCCGCAATATGGAAGTCTATGTTGACGACATGCTCGTCAGGAGCAGAATTATGGGCGACCATATCCACAATCTGGCGGAGTCATTTGAGGTGTTCCGCGAGCATCAAATGAAACTGAATCCGACTAAATGTATCTTTGGAGTAGCCTAGGAAAAATTCTTGGATTTCATTGTCTTCCAACGAGGGATTGAACCAAACCTAGAGAAGATCAAGGCCCTCACGGATATGGCTCCCCCACGAAGCGTCAAGGATGTCCAGCAACTGATTGGACGATTGGCAGCCTTGTCCCGTTTCTTAGCGAAGTCTGGTGACAAGTATCAGCCATTTTTTAAGGCGCTAAGGGGAACAAAATCAAACGGGTTCCAATGGACGGCAGATTACTAGGTGGCCTTCAATGAGTTGAAGCAGTACCTGGCTAGCCCGCCACTACTAACATCATTCAAGGTCAGCGAAGAGTTGTACTTTTACTTAGTAATATCGGAGGTGTCCCTCAGCTCCGTCCTCGTAAGCTAGGACTCAGATACCCAATAGCCGGTCTATTATGTGAGTAAAACGTTGACCAACCCATAGACGCGCTACCTGCACATGAAAAAGTTGGCCTTAGCTCTCATATTCTCCACGCGGAAACTAAGGCCCTATTTTCAGGCACACCGCATCGTAGTTCTCACTAACCAGCCTCTAAAGAGCATACTCTAGAAACCTGATATTTCTGGACGGTGGTAAAGTAGGCTATCAAATTGGGCGAGTTCGATATTGAGTTCAAGCCCAGGCCAGCCATAAAGGTGTAGGCTCTGGCTGACTTTATTATTGAGACCACGACCCCGATTCTCAAAGAACAGCCCTCAGAGAACGCGAAACAGCGCGTGGAGGCTCCAGAATGGGTACTCCACGTAGAAGGATCATCGACGGACACGGGCAATGGAGCATGAGTGGTCCTCACAACCGCTGACGGGTTTGAGGTGAAATACTTCCTTAGACTCGACTTTTCGGCCACCAATAATATTTTCGAATACGAAACCCTGCTAGCTGAGTTAAGATTAGCAAAGGAGTACTCAGCCAAGAAACTGGCTGTTTTCAGCGACTTCGAACTAATCGTCAACCAGGTTAATGAGAACTTCGAGGCAAACAACCCATATATGGCCAAATACTTGGCCAGAGTAAGGGAGGGCGTCCGCAATTTCGACAATCTAACCTTTGTCCATGTTCCTAGAACTAAAAACTGGAAGGCCAATCAGCTTGCAAGAGCAGTGGCGGCCGAAACTCCAGCACAGTACTCGAGGAACATGATGAAGGTCTTAAGCGCACCCATTATAGAGGGACAGGAGGCAATGCAGGTCTCTGAGACTGAAAATTGGATGACACCCTATCTAAGGTATTTAGCGGACGAAACATTATTGGAATACGCAGAAGAGGCCTGGTGGATAAAGAGAATGGCCTGCTGGTACACTATAGTCGACGGGCGGTTGTATCGTTATGGCTACTCGACTCTGTACCTTCGTTGCCTAACCCCAGAAGAGGCGGACTATGTCTTGAGCGAAGTGCACCTTGGGATTTGCGGATCGCACATGGGCGGCAAAAACTTAGCATTCAAAATAATGTGCCAGGGCTACTATTGGCTCTCGATGAAAAAGGACATACTCGAGTTTGTAAAAAGGTGTGAAAGTTGCCAGCTTCACGGCAACCTTCGCCACCAGCCGTTCACCGAGCTGAAATCCCTTTAGGCACCGTGGCCCTTCGCAAAATGGGGGCTTGACATTCTTAGCCCATTTTTCATTGCAACCAGGCAAAGAAAGTTCATCATAGCGGGTATCGACTATTTGACAAAGTGGGTTGAAGTCAGCCCGCTGGCCAAAATCCCATAACACAACGCACTTGAGTTCGTCCACCAGAATATCATCAGTAGATTTGGCGTTCCAGAGGTCATTGTGACTGACAATGGAACTCAATTCTCAGAAAATCGTTTCACCAAGTATTGCGCCAGCTTAGGGATTAGGCTGGTCTACATTTTGGTGGCATACCCCCAAGTGACTGGATAAGTGGAGATCACAAACCGAATGTTACTCCACGGGCTCAAGACCAAGTTGGAGGCCGCAGGAGGCTCCTGGGTAGACGAGCTCGCCTCAATCCTTCGGTCTTACCGAATAACTCTAAAGGAACCAACGTGTGAGATGCCCTTCAGCCTCTGTTACTTGAAGCGGTGATTCTGGTCAAAATTGGGCTCCCAAGTCTTAGGGTGGAATCTTTCGACCCGCAGGCTAACTCTCAAAAAATCCGGGAACACCTAGACTTGGTAGAAGAAGGCCGCGATGCCACCAAAATACGGACCACAGCCTACCAGCATCGAGTCGCCCGCTACTACAACAAGAAGGTGAAAGCGAGGCAGTTCAATGTGGAAGACTTGGTCTTACGGAATATCGAGGCCACAGGAAAGGTGGCCAGTCGAAATAAGCTCTCCCCGAATTGGGAAGGGGCTTTTCTAGTCCCCGCCGTCCTACGAAATGGGGCGTACAAGCTCCAGAACCAGGACGAAAAATTGATCCCGTGGACGTGTAACGCGATCCACCTGAAACGCTACTTCCAGTAGGGACCCAGGTATGTGTCTTGCGAAATTATATGTGATCATTTGTGTGCACGATTCAATTAGTAAAATAAGTGTTCCCTTAGCATGCTATATGTGCATATATATGTGGTTCTCATTGCAGGTTTGAATCGACCTAGGCTGCTCCTAAGTCGGGAGGGTCTTCACCCTCTCGTTACTAAACCCTGATCATCCAAGCGGCCCATAAGTGGTCGAATTTAAACCCTGGTTATCCAGGCGGCCAATGAGTGGTCGTATCTAAACTTTGGTCATCCAAGTGGCCCATTAGCGGTTAAAAAAATCTTAGGGGGCTAGCTCAGCACACACGACAACCTCCTTCATAAAGAGATAGTGTGATCAGCAAACGATGGTCGATTGGAGCAAAAAGCTCCACCCAAGCAGGCCACTCAAGTCTACACCTGGGCAGCGCCGCCAAACTTTACTCACAGGTGAATTCTAAGAAGGCTTAACACGCGTGATGGTCTAGAAGACACCTTCAACGCCCCAAAAGCAAGGCGGGCGGCCAACTCGCAGGAATCTTGCCCGGTTGACCGCCGAGAAAGGCAAGGAAGCAAAATACAAAGGCAAGAGCATGTGACAAACACAATGCTACTTGTATTATTGCTGAATTGAAAAGATACATCATTGAATTCAAAATAAAAAAAAATAAATATACAATCACAAAAGTTATGGACGCAGTGGTGGCCTTTGTCTGTCTCGAGGCTCCCCCATGAGGCTGTCGCGACGCTGTGCTGACCGGTCCCATAAATTGATAAGATCCACAGGGAAGTCGGGATCAACCAGCCACACAATGTGCCGGCTAATGTTGATCCCTTCCTACAACCGTGCTAGCATCATGCCCTCAACCACGTGGGGACGAATATGGAGACTTAGGTCGTTCTCTAAGGTCGCTATTTGCCTAACAAGTTGATCAATGCGCCCTTTAGCTCGCTCATTCTCCCCCTTCAAACGGGCGACCTCAGCTTTCAAACTCAAGTTTTCCGCCTCCACACCGGCCAGAACGGCCTCCAAGGCAGCTGTGTCCTCACGGTGCTCAGGCCCCAGAGCTGCCAGCTTAGCATCGAGCCAGACGATCTCCTTGTCCCTATCCGAGATCACCAAGTCTCTCTGCCTTAGCACCTTAGCTATTGCGCTCGATACTTGGTCCGCCTGCACAAAAAGAAAAAAAAAAAGAGAAAAGGGGCTTAGAAAAGGCAAATCAAAAGACAAGGCGGGCAACAGAATTTATACCTCAAAAATTCTCAGTACTAGTCTGTTTGGCCTCGCGCCTAGTTCTGACGCAAAGGGTGGTGAGTCAGGAAGGGGACCCACGTCAGCAGGGCTGGCGGCGACCTCAGCCATGAACTCCGCCATGGGATCCTCAGGAGTGTCCTCCCTCTTGGCTGGCTCCCTGAAAATGGCGGGGGACTCCAAAATCTGCTCGTGCTGCTCTGCTAGAATTACCACAACCGGCGATCCAGCCGATGGCTCCTGCGGCCCAAGCGCCTCGATGAGTTATTCCTGAGTCGACTCCGACGGCGCAGGCTATGCTATAACAACGTCACCACTCAAGTTGGTCTTATAAGCCTCAAGGGCCGCCTCAACTTCTACCCCAGATGCGGTGCCAACACCCGCAAAACGACCGACAGAGAGGTAGTTAGGCCCAGAGGACGATGAAGAAGGCGCCACTGAAGCTGTCCTCTTTTGCCTTGGGCTGGGAGGACCTAAGTCAGACGGGCAGGGACCAATAATGTTACCCTTCTTCCTTTTCTTTTTCTACAAGACTTCCGGCGGTGTGATTCTCAATTTTTGGACTAGAAACAGAGGCCCTCAGTTGGCCTTGTTTACCTCCACACGATAAACCAAATGGTCTCTCCGGAAGTCCCTCAGATTCTTCTCTATCAGCTTAACCAGCCACTCTAGGGACGCCGTCTCCGCTTCCGAAGGCACCCCCATATACACCTCAGGCACTTGACCCCACTCCTTGGGTAAGGGCCAAGACACTCCCACATTAACAAAAAAGAACTGGTTCTTCCAGTTCTTGAGGGAGTCGTAAATGACGGTGCTAATTTTGAGACCGCTGCGGGGAGACAAAGAGATTCACTCCGCTCCCTGATTGATCTTAAAGATCTCCCTCACCATTGACATCATCAACAGCCTCGAATATTGACAAAGAAAAATGCAAAGGGAGCACAAGTACCTGACGACGTTGGTGTGAAACTGAGCGATAGGAACCTGAAGTGCCCGAAAAATTGACATTAGCTCGTTAGGGACCGGAAGGCGGAGCTCACTCCTCAAATGGGCTTCGTATATGGTCACGAAGCCCGTGGGCGGCAAAAAGGCTCTATCGTCCTTCCCTGGAATGCGGAAGACGATCTCCCGCGGAATATTGAACTCTACATACAGGACTTTCACGTCATTTTCTCTCAAAACGGAGGCGATGTCGACGACGGAAGCCATGGTCAGAGCTAGGGTTTGTTTTCTTCTTCACAAATGGAACGAGGAAGATGAAAAAGCACGGAGGGCACAAAAAATTCAAAATGGAGCAATCAGGCGGTTTAAAAACCTGTGTGAACCCAAAACCGCCTCGAAAGCCTGTGCCATCATTATCGCCGCGTGTCATTTCTCTAAAAAAGGCTGTCGAATCAAATCCTCCGGCTCATTAAATGCCGGGATCTTGAATGTACCACATAAAGACACGTGGCTTGCTTTTCTGGTAGGGCGGCTAATGACCAACGCTTGCTTCTCCATGTTGCCCGAAAAATTTTCAAGAACGGTCAACGAATCCGGTCAACATTTTGGAAGTACTCAAGGCTCCTCTCCAGACGGGCAACGACTCTGCCAGTAGAAACAAGCGCATCTCATCATAAACATGTTGGAGGCCAGAATCCTGACCACCAGTATGGGGGCTAGTGATGGGTAGACCCATAGCCAATAGGCTAAACAAAAAAAGCTGCTCAAAATTCAGAAAAGCCTAAACGCGTGTTAGACGGTCAACGCTAGTGCGTTGACCGCCCAGCACACAAACAAATGGCCAAAGCACTCCTTTAAGATGGTCAACATTTCTGTTAACCGAAAGTATTGTAGTAACATGTCGCAAAAAGATATTAAACCTAATACGGGCCAGACCCAATTTAACTGGCGTTCCCGTACACGACAAGTAACGATCCTTTCCCTGACTTCACGCTTTCTGAAAAGTCCATCTCGTTTGACAAAGGTATCAACAGAGTCAGCACCCACCCTATGAGTAAGGCGCCAGATTTTCTCTCCTTACCAACAATGGAGTCTAACGGTCACAAAAATACAAAAGGAAGGCAGATAATCTGGAAATCCGTTACCCAATTAGAAAGAAAATAATCTCATCAGATCACACCAATCAGGCCTACCTACTCAGAGAAGGCCGCCCAACGCCAGGCTAGGGATCACACCTTCCTAGTCAAGGTCGGTCGCACTCTCCACCGTCTATATAAACCCAGAGTTTCTACTCTGGAGAGGAATGCTTTCTGATACGATCTGAACCACGAACGCAAACGAAAAGTACAACGCAGTGCTTAAGCAAACTTTCTCTCAATTGCTCACCTTCCAATCTCACTCCAAGCCTCCAGATTACAAAGACTTCTCCCGCTCTCTGAGAACAGTCCTCCAAAGTTTCCGCGCTTTCAGGACGTAGCTTCCACTCGTTCCTTGTGAACATCGAATCGAAAATCATACTTTCAACGAGTCACGGGAACGTCTCTACGTCTACAGCCAACACTTCCGCCAATCTCGTTCTCTCTCTTTTTTACCTACCAATTTACCTTCTAAAGTTCGAAGGCTTGTTATTGACTTGAGTGTTGAAGTATTTTCGGTGGGATAACATCCCGCCGGTACCTGACCTCTTGTTTACTTTAGTAGTATGTAGGATTCAGACTCAATGAACGGAGTCGGATCCAATCAATCGGGCGATTTCGAATCCGTTTGAAGTCGAATTCAGGTACGCATCATATACATATTTCTGAGGCTGTCATAGCTTTATTATTTAAGTAATCATCATGACTTGGATTCATATACCCCCTATTTTATGCCATTATTTGTCAATATATGATATAAAATAAGCATATATTT
>JAODPA010066598.1:0-10863 GCA_025585075.1 Nepenthes mirabilis
ATATTTTTTAGAGTATAACTTTATCGGATTTATTAATACGAATAAACTGTCTTAAAATAGAATAAATTATTTCAAGAACTAAAAACACCATGAGCAAATTTCTTAAAAATTGAGAAAATTGATATTAGATTTAGTAAATATATTATCTATCGTAGCAGAATAAGAAAGAGAGAGAAAGAGAGTGTGTATTTCTACGCCATTGATCACCCTTACCATTCGCCCTCCATTATTTTCTTCCTTTACAAATGCATACTTTTGTGCAGGGGGGGTGATAGTCTCCTTTCTGGCTGAATAAAGTCTCATGTTGGTTGAAAAAATAGTAGGTTAAACATTTATATCCATGGCGTCATTACTTTTACATTAACTAAATGTAGCATAAAGGCAATGCATATCTGATGGCTTTGGCAGCCCGCCACGCGCTTGACGAGTTAAATCGGTGATTTTTGATGAACCCACGCCCCCTCTCATACAGACAATCATGCCTGCCAACAGAGAGTTATTGTAACGTTTGCCATCATCCATCCATTCATTAGTCAGTCTCCTCTCCCCTCCTCCTGCTCCCTACCCGTTTCCTGCTGCTGCAACAGGGATGTAATCCTCCCTCCTCCGATCCAACGGTCACCACACCTGGTCGCACACGTGTCGCAATCATTGCCGAAGATTTCCCCTTGCTGTGTTGCTCATCGAAACTCGAGGCCCGTTTACGCTAGAAACTCTTCGTCCACAGCACAAACAAGGGCTTATCTACTCTCTTGTCTCCCCCCCCCCCCCAACTCTCTCTTTGCGCTTGGCAATGCCGTTTCAGATCTGAAATTCCATCCAGTCTCTCTCTCTCTCTCTCTAAATTAATACTTTACTCTCACTGAAACTCCTAATTAAAGCTTGGACTCCCTCTTTCTCTCCGTTGCTTCCAGATTCAACATTTCTCTATTTCTGCGAGCTCTCAGCTTAGGTTCACGTTCGCATTTGTCGGAGCTGCGGATTCTCGGACAAGAACAGCTGGTTCAATGCCAGGGCTATGGTGCGGCAAGGGATTTAGCTAATATTTGAGCGTTGTTTTTTTATTCTACCGGGAACTTAAAACTTGCATCTGAAGCTCAGTTTTCTCTTGTATTTGGCAGGTGGAGTGGTAATATTTGGTTTTCTCTGTCTCCGTTTTCGGAAAGTTGAAGTTCATCGGAAGTTATTGGTTTGGAGTAATGACGCAGCCGTTTCCGGATGAGGTGTTGGAGCACGTCTTCTCTTTCATCGAATCGGACAAGGACCGGAACGCGGTGTCGCTGGTGTGCAAGTCGTGGTATGAGATTGAGCGGATGTGCCGGCGGAGAGCGTTCATCGGAAATTGCTACGCGGTGAGCCCGGAGATTTTGATTAGGAGGTTCCCGGAGCTCAGATCTCTGGAAATTAAAGGGAAGCCACACTTTGCAGACTTCAATTTGGTCCCTGAAGGCTGGGGAGGGTACGTGTACCCGTGGATCGAAGCAATGGCTCTCGCTTACCCTTGTCTGGAGGAGCTCAGGTTGAAGAGGATGGTTGTGACGGATGAGACCTTGGAGCTGATCGCGAAATCGTTTAAGAATTTTAAGGTTTTGGTGTTGAATTCCTGTGAGGGGTTTAGCACCGATGGTCTTGCTGCCATTGCTGCTAGTTGCCGGTTTGTCCCCTCCCACCCTATAACGGCTCTCTCTCTCTCTCTCTCGATGAATGCGTGTGAAGGGATTGTAGATGAAAAGGATTTGATTTGATGGGATCTCCTTTATTTAAGTATTTCAGCGTCTTTTGATTATGTCTTTTTCTGTTCGTTGACTCCAGATATCATGTTTCCTATTATTATAAGGGAATTAAAGTTTGGAAGAAGGGGGACACTGTGCTGTTTTATCTGTCTAGGTGACGAGCAAGTTAACTGAGAACGGGAAGGGAAACAAAATCCTAAATTTTGGGGATACTGTTTCTGCATTCAACTAAGCTTGGGTAAGCCGAGTTATCTCAAAAATGGAAAAAAAGCAAAAAATGGAATAGAAAAAAGGGCCAGAGTGGAATTTAGGGGAAAGATGATATGTGCCGCCTTTTATGGTGCCCTGGCTTAAAATTGTGACCTTCAAAGTAGCTCATAAATTCGAATTGAGACCTTTAAGTAGCACATAACTTAATTGAGATTTCAATCTTCCAAAATTATTCAATTACTACAAATAGTAATTGGGGTTGTTCTTGTTCTGGTTCTGGATGCAACCCTGGTTCATTTTGTTGAATTAACTGTTGCTATGTAATTTAGAGTACTTCACATTCTCTATCTGAGAGTTTGGGCCCTTTCGTGTGTGTTTGGGTTTCTTAAGGCTTGTTCTCATGGTGTCATCAGCACATGTTTGTTTGATTTATTTATTTTGGGAGGTTTGGATTCATATATAACAGTTCAATTTTTAAAAATCTATTTTATCATTGGCGTCTGAAGAACTTAGTTCCGCTTCCACGTCATTTTGTAACAGAGGTTTTAGCTCCACAGCAAGTTTTTATTCTTTCTTTGTCCTTTTTCTGCATCAGGTCCATTTTTACCTCCACGTTCAGATATATTTGGAGATTGTCTCTGGAATCCCTACTTCATGAAATCTACCAATAAACTGTATTGGATTGCTTCCGCCTGATTCTTTGAACCTTTTTAGATTATCATTGTGTGGGTTGTCATTGAATCTTGGAAGGTTGTCTATTTGCCAACGTGGACACCCCTGTTAATATCTCTGTTTGCTTTATTAGAAGTTATAATATATCCTTTGTATTTTCCTTCAGTAATCAAGGCTTTAGAATAACGGTTGATTTGTGATTTCCCCTCACACCAATAGGTGATGGCGTTTTTTTTTCTTTGGTAAAAGTGATACTCGTGCATTGCATAATGCATAACTGTGGAGAAACTGTTATTGGCTATATTTATTTTCATGACGTTGTGACCCTAAGAACAATTAAATTTCTAAGTAATAATCTTATGATCATCATAACTTTCACCATGTTCTGTTAACTTTTGCTGTATGCAGTATATTCTTCCAGTATCATGTTCTCTTCTTTATATTCATGCAATTCTTGATTGAAATGTGACAATTTTCTCATATTTCTAATCCAGGAATCTGAGGGAACTTGACTTAAGGGAGAGTGAAGTGGAAGATTTGAGTGGACATTGGCTTAGCCACTTTCCAGAAAATTGTACATCTCTCGTGTCCCTCAATATTGCCTGCTTGGGATCTGAGGTGAGTTTCTCTGCTCTGGAGCGCCTGGTCAGTAGGTGCCCCAATTTGCAGAGTCTGCACCTCAATCATGCTGTGCCCCTCGATGAACTGCCCAACCTGCTACGCCGTGCACCGCAGCTGGTTGAATTGGGTACGGGTGCTTATTCTGCTGATCTTCGTTCTGATGTCTTCTCCAATCTAGCAGGTGCATTTTCAAAATGCAAGAAGCTGAAAAGCTTGTCCGGCTTTTGGGATGTGGTGTCTGCCTACCTTGCTGCTCTTTATCCTGTCTGCTCTGGGCTGACCTCTTTGAACTTGAGTTATGCTGCTGTTCAGAGCCCTGATCTCATCAAGCTTATCAATCACTGCCCAAATTTGCAGCGTCTATGGGTAAGTCTGACTGTTTCCATAACGGCCTTTCAGCACTCAACCCATTTCAGTAAGCAGTATGCATCTGTTCATTGAAGGATATTAAGGGAAAGAAATTGTATTCCGGGGAATGTAGGGCCTGTTCGGTAGATGGAAAATTGGGACTGTTTTCTGAAAATTTTTCAAAATAACAGAAAATTCAGAAAATGTGTTCAAATTTGTTTGTTTTTTATTTAGATAACTGGAAAATTCTGTTTTACAGTTTTTAAATTTTGAACTGAAATTTAAAAAATTCAGAAAATATTAAAATGATTTTTTAGAATTTTTCAGAGTTTATAAAGGAAATTTGTTCATAGTATTCTAAATCCTACTTATGTAATAATATTTTTAAAATGTGATTATAAAAATATTATTTCATAAATTTTGATAGGTATAGCCAGAAACGGGCTAGCCCAATACTCAGTTAGATAAGAGGCTTAAATGTTAATGACGTAACAAAAGATGCTATAAAGCCAATTGGGTAATAGCATTTGAACGCATAAATCAAAGGGCAAAATCTAAACAGTTAGACATTAAAGGGTTATAATGAGCCACTAAATGGACCGATACATAAGAATGGCTAAAACGACTCTGTATTTGGTAGCCAAGTGGTTCTATTATTGAATAGAGATAACCGTTACACACTGCAAGTAACTTCTCTCACCATTGATTTGAAGCAGTATCATAAATATGTATTGATCTTAGGCACGGATTATTCAAACGGTGCGTCTGGTTATAAATAAAACCTCTCCCCAGAAGAGAAGAAAAAAACAAAAAAAGAAAGAAAAAAAGGCTATTCGATCAATCGAGTATACAAAAGGAGAATAACCCTTCAAATATATACTTATCCCCATCCTCTTTATACGATAGTTTGAACAGCCAGGGACATTGCATCTCTCTTCATCATGGGCTAGTAGTGGACTTGTCACATAACTTTGAACGCTAGGTTTTACCTCCTATATGTGACCCACAAATTCTGAGGTATGCTTCACTCAGTACATAATCAACTTCAATTGGTGTCAAATACCGCATGTAAGGGATGGAGTACCCTTTTCAGTACAGTCTTTCATCCATGAGGATGTACCACCCCCTGTACTTTTTGTGTCTGGCTTCTTATGGGTTTTCCGGTAGAAGACCTTCGAGATAACTTCTATATGAAGTCATTTAAGTATCGTTGTCTGAGATTTGGAATATCTTTTCTTCTGGGATCTCTATACTTAGGATCGTAAGGATTTCCCTCATTTCTCTGGCGTATTGTTCAGGGTTCCCAAACGCGATTATTTTTGCCAGCTAATTTGCCTTCCAGTTGTATTCCCTCATGATGTGACGAAGTTTCATGTTATCGAATAACTTGTTCAGGCTGTTTACTCTAACAAGGTATTTTATGAGAAATTGACTAGACACCTTAAAATTCCTGGTCATTTGGTTAACGATCAGCTTTGAATTGCTGCCAACAATCAGGCTTTTGGTTGAGCATTCCTTTGCTAATCTGAGCTTGGCCAATCAGGCTTCGTACTCTGCGACGTTATTAGTGGCAGGAAATTCGAGTGTCATCGAGTATTTTATCTCTGACTGATTCGGAATTCTCAGGACCACACCAGTTTCGTTCCCTTATTGAGAAGATGACCCGCCTACGTGAAAGATCCACGTTTGTGCCTCTTCATCTTCAAGGGGGTCTCCATGCTTCTCGAGATCACTTGGAATTGGGATTGTCATTTTGACTACGAAATCCATGAGAGCCTACTCTTTTATAGTCGGCCACATTCGAAACTTTATGTCAAACCTGTCCAATTTCACAGTCAATTTAATCAATCGTTTGAATACCTCAGGTCACTGCAAGATTCCTTTTAATCGTTGATTAGTTAGGACAACAATCTTATGAGTTAAAAAGTATGGCCCACGTTTTTTGGCGTAGTGGACCAGTGTTAAAGCGATCCTTTTAGCATGTGAGTAACGAGTCTCGGTATCTGTTAAAATTTTGTTGACCGGCCATTGTATCTCAAACACTTGTCTGACTAGAACCAAACTTAGTATTGTGTCGGATATGGCCAGATAAAGGTATAATTCTTCACTTTATTTTGGAGAGGACAAGAGTGGAGGGTTGGCAAAGTATTCCTTTAATTTTTAGAAGGCTAACTGACAGTTTTCTGTCCATTGAAAACCGTTTGCCTTAGTTTCTCTCAAAGCCTTAAAAAACGGAAGATATTTTACCTCAGATTTTGCCAGGAATTAAGAGAGTATTGCAAGTCTCTCGATTAATCTCTTGACTTCCTTCACAATTCGAGGTGGATTCATATTCAGAATTACTTTTATTTCCTTGAGGTTCGTCTCAATTCTCCGGTAAGACACTATAAATCCAAAAAACTTTTCAATAGTTACTCCGAATACATACTTTATTGTATTTAACTTCATTTGGTGTGCTTGGAGCACCCTGAAAGCTTCACTTAGGTCGTGAATATGGTCATCGGCTTGTTTGCTTTTAATAAGCATGCCGTCCATATATACCTTCATATTTCTTCCTATTTGTGCCTCAAACATCCTTTTTACCAGCCTTTAATATGTCGCTCCCACATTCTTTAGGCCAAAGGATATAACTTTGTAATAATATGTCTCCTGATCATTTATAAAAGAGATGAGCTCTTCATCCTTAAGATACATCTGGATTTGATTATATCTTGAATAGGTGTCCATGAAATTTAATAGCTCATGCCCAGATGTTGACTATACCAGCAAATCAATATTTGGTATCGGAAAGCTGCCTTTCAGACATGCATTATTCACATCGATGAACACATATCAGCCATTTTTTGTTACTTTTCTTGATGAATACTACATTTGACGGTCAATTTGGGTATTGGACTTCTCTTATGAAACCTATGTCGAGAAAGTTTTTGACTTTCTCATGATAATGAGTTTCTGTATGGAGCGGTTCCTCTGTTTTTGTCTAACTAGTTTGCGTCAAAAATCATGGCCCAACTTGTGGATCATCACTTCAATTGAAATCTTTGGCATATCCGCTGGTGTCCATGCAAACGCGTCAAAGTTTTGCTAAAGAAAAGTCATTAGCTGCTCACGCAATTGATTCGACAGAGAACCTCTGATTTGCACGCATTTTAGTTCATTAGGATCCAATGAGATTCGCTTAGTTGACTAACCGAATTGACCTTACTATAGGGTTGCTTCATCTTGGAGGTCAAATTCATCAATCGGTTGATTCGGGACCATCTGATTTATTTGGGCTAAGTAGTAGGTTCATCCGGTTATTTGGTTGCCTGTGACCTCTTTAACTCCACATGGGATCATGAATTTCATTTTTAAATGCGGGATTGACGTTGTTGCTTCGAATGCCACTAAACAAGGTCGTCCCAATGTTGCATTGTAGACCGAAGGTAAGTCCATTACTAGGAACCTTAGCATTCAAGAGGATGTCTTTGAGTGCGTTTGCATTCCTAATGTAACTTCCAACTGTATGGTTCCTTAGACTGGTATGGGTTTATTGTCCAACCCGCGTAAGGGACCCTCAGCTGACCTCATTTGGTTTTGTTTCAATCTAAGTTTAAAGTAGGTATCAAGATAAAGTAAATTTTTAGAACTTTCATTATCAATAAAGACTCATTTCTATTGATAATCAAGGGTACCATCCAATACAAGTGCAAATAAAACAAGAGGGTTGAAATGGGGAATTACTATACGAATTATATCGTTGTTACTAAAACTAATGACATCATTTCTTATTCTTAATATCTGTTTCTTGTTGTTGGAAGTTTTCTTAGGATGGTCAGGAGCTTTACTTCCAGATGGCCCCATCAATATCAAGTTTACTATTCCAGTCGTTACCTGATTGCACGATTATTTTTGTTCTGTCTCATCGTTATTGACACTCCGAGGGGTTTCTCCCAGGTCTTTCAAAAACTTATTGAGATACCCTCATTGAATAAGGGTATCAATCTCCTTCTGTAGAGTCTGACAATTATCAGTACTGTGATCTGGAGATCAATGGTAGAAACAGTATTTTGGCTGGTCTCCTTTCAGGTTCTTGATCCGTTTGGACCACTTCATGAATTTTTCATTCCAAATCTATATCAGGACATTTGTCCGAGTATCATTCAAAGGAATTAGGTTCCAAGGTCTGTATTTCCTTCTGATACTCAATTTAGTCCTTGGTTGCTTTCTAAGATCGATGCGTATGCATGATGTCGCTTCAGATCAGTGGTGAGAAGCGTTACTTGTAATGTGTAACGACTATTCCTATTCAATGATAGGATCATCTGACTACCAGGTATAGTGCCGTTTCGACTGCTTCTTTATTTCGGTCCATTAAGCGGCTCATTATTATCCTATCATATCTAGCTTTTCAGGCTTTTTCCTTTGGTTTATGCATTTGAACGCTATTGCCCAATTAGCTTTGTGGTATGTTTTCTTGGGCCGTTGGCATTTGTGCATTTTATCTAATTGAGTATTGAGTTGGCTTGTTTTTAGTTGTACCTATCATAACCTTTTTTTTTNTTACAAATAACTAGTATTGTTTATTTACTTGTTAAAATATGTATGTTTGTAATAGAAATAAATGAAAGTGTTTTCTAGTAGAAACTTTAATAATAAAAAAGTAAAAAAGAAATGGAGAACAGAAAAATAAAAAATAAAAAACTGTTTTCCAGCTAAACTGGCGTGTAGTACTGGGGGAAAAAAAAAGAAAACTCATGGGAAGGTCGACAATTATTTGGGGGAGGGATAACCTGCTGTTTCAGTTTGGCCGCTCTGTTGCATATCCATTTGATTTGACAGTTTTTTTTTTTTTTTTTGGGCTACAATCAATTCCGTTGAGGTCTGAATTTTGTGTATGTTGAATCTTGAGTTGGGGGGTCATGGATTCAATGTTTGCTTAGTATGTCGGATGACACCGGCCCTCCAGCGTAAAGTGGGAAGATGAAATTCTCTATCCTGATAAAGTGAGAAAAAAAGTTGATATCTTGAGTTTTTACAGAAGTTTCATCATGGTAAGATGATGCTCTAGAATCATTCTCAAACCTTGGAGGCCAAATATTCGATGAAATCCCAAATAAGAGAGATTCAATTTGCTTGGGGCTCCGTGTACATTGCTTTTCCCAACCTACTTGACCAGAAATTCTAGGACTTCAACAATGGGAAGTCGAGGGACTTAGAAGATTGCATTAAATAAAATGCTGTGGTGTCACACCGATAATGCACCTAAGGGCAATTAACTACATGAAAAAAAATACTAGGGTACAGTGATGGCAAGGATCTTCTTTATTGTTTTTCTTATTCTTCTGAGTGACCATTTACAATTATGCTTCATGGATTGTCACTCTTCCGGGAAAAAAAAAACAGAGAAAGTCTTTCTTGCTGTGTTTGGTTGAAACTGGATGATTTATGAACTGGGGAAAACTTGATATGACATTCGACTTAAGACAGACATCCTGGAGCATTCCCATTTTTAAGTTTGAAATGATATCACCTGGTACTGAAATTCCACAATGTGAATCAGGTACTCGATTATATCGAAGATAGTGGTCTTGAAGCTCTTGCAACATCATGCAAGGATTTGGAGGAACTGAGAGTCTTTCCTTCTGATCCATTTGGGGCTGAACCGAATGTAACATTGACGGAACGAGGCCTTGTTTTTGTTTCAGGAGGCTGCCCGAATCTCAATTCGGTCCTGTACTTCTGCCGCCAGATGACAAATGCTGCCTTGGTTGCAATAGCAAAGAACTGCCCTCATATGATCCGTTTCCGACTCTGCATTATTGAGCCACACACTCCTGATTACTTGACCTTCCAACCGCTGGATACTGGTTTTGGTGCCATTGTTGAGCACTGCAAGGAGCTCCGGCGGCTTTCCCTCTCCGGTCTCCTAACCGACCGTGTATTTGAATACATCGGAACTCATGCCAAAAAACTGGAGATGCTGTCAGTGGCATTTGCCGGGGACAGTGACTTGGGCCTCCATCATTTGCTGTCTGGGTGCGAAAGCCTCCGGAAGCTGGAGATTAGGGATAGTCCCTTTGGCGACAAAGCACTTTTGGCAAATTCTGGAAAGTTGGAGACAATGCGATCCCTTTGGATATCTTCCTGCTCGGTGAGCTACGGAGCGTGTAAGCTGCTCAGCCAAAAGATGCCCCGACTTAACGTCGAAGTCATAGACGAGAGGGAATCCTCTGATTCTAGATCCGAAGGCACTTTTGTCGAGAAGCTATACATTTACAGGACGGTGGCTGGACCAAGGCTCGACATGCCCGGTTATATTTGGACTAAGGACCGGGATTCTGCAATAAGGTTCTCATGACTTTACCTCTCAAGTCATTACCCTTGGCATCAGGAATCGTCATTGTTCTCGGGTTCTCATCCGTGTGGCTCGATGGCTCACGTTCTGGGCTCCACGTGCCTGAGTCATTGCAGACCTTAGCGGGGCTCAAGAGCGAGCTCAGAGGGCCATTTATTTTAGATTTGGCCGGCTGACTGACTGACTAGTGCAGGTAACACTGATATTCTTGATTTCTGAAGTTGATCTCCACTGAGCTCAGTTTCCTTGTACTCCATTTGCAAACTCATTTTTCTTTTGGTGGGGTTCTCGCATTCTAAGCGCGCCTCCCTCTCAATAGCTATTCTGAGTTTACTTTCTGCACTTACCAGTGCTAATAAACCCTGCTGGAGTCATCTTAAGATCTCGTGCCTTTGTTTGGTTAGACCGACCATTGAAAATTCATTGTTATTATTGTCCAAATTAAATATAATTTGGATATTATTGAACCTTCAATGTCCTATGAGGATACCTCTTTTTCCAATAACATTCTATCTCAGAAAAGCATTATCGCTGCTATTTTCATGATAATGGCCTCATTTACTTATAATTAAATGAGCCTTGAAACTTATTAATAAATAATCGTAATTTGTCTATAATTTTACTTGCTCTTCCTTAAATATTTTGAAATCTTTAAATTATAACTTCTTTAAATTATAACTTCTAGTGCCCTTCAGATTACATGCTTGGTTAGTTTATAACTTTCAATTTTCCTTTTACTGGCTTCAAATCTTTTAGATGCCATTGCTTTGGTCCAATATACTAATTTTATTTCAATATATTCTCAACTTTCATCCATTAAAATATTATCATATGCAAATAATATATACTGTTTAATATTGTTGTTTTGGGCATCTTTTATAAGTTTATTCATAACTAAGATAAAGATTCTGAATAGGACCTTAATGCACTCGTATCTTAATA
>JAODPA010066601.1:0-10861 GCA_025585075.1 Nepenthes mirabilis
TATACCCTGAATAAGGTTCACATCGATTCATAAAATATCAACAATTCTCAGAACATATTTTTTTAAAAAATTATGTGCTCCAAAATTGCACCCAAGTAAAGCATTTAATGGATAAATAAGACACAATTAGAAATTCAATTGACTAAAATCCCTCGACCTCAGCCGCACTATACATTGCTAATCTAGACACGGTAATTTCACAGTTGTTCAATGATGTCCACAAACACTCAGATTTTAGGCTCACAAGTTTGAACATAGCAACTTAATCTTATTTAAGTTTATGAACAAGGTTCAATGGTTGTGGTGCTTTGAAGGATGTTGTTGTTGGCGTAAAACAGAAGACACAGTGACCGGTCCGGCAGATTATTCGAACGGCAATAGAGATAAGCGCTCGAACGGACGGCCAAAAGTAAAGATAGAATAAATGAGAGAACATACGAGATTTTAACGTGGAAAGACCCTTCTTAACTAAAAAAAAAAATCACAAAAGAATATACTATAAATAGTTGATTGTTTACAAGAATGTTAGTTACACAAAACCCAAACAAAGAAAAACAATCACAAGTGTATATCTCTCAATCTCTCTTTAGAAAAGTGTCTTTCTCTCTCTATCTTTACAGCAAAGGTTTGCCCACAACTCTCTCAATGCACGCTCCAAGTGATGCCTACAAACTCCAGTAAGGGCACAAGCATATATATATACATAGAAGGCCTGGTGGTCGGCCAGCCACCCTAACAGTAGGGTGGCAGGACCACACCTCCTAGGCCTGCCACAGTAGGCGCACACCTGGCGTTCAAAGTGGCAGGCCCGTCGCCCATTGGAAGTTGTAGCTGTCTCAAACTTCCAATCAGGGTGAGTCAACTGCCTACCTACAAACGTGGCTCTGGTAGACCTACGGAGAGAGAGAGTCAACGCCTAAGCTTTCATAGTCCTCGTCCATGTCCTCAGCTACCTCTTGGATATGACTCCTCCAACTGGTCCTCGTCCGTTTTGACAGTTTTCTCGGACCACTCCAAGAGTCCGCGTCCGCTTCTTTCACATGTCTGCGGACCGAATACCACGAAGGGAGTGACCCCAACAGTTGTTAGCTATTGATAAAGTTGTAGAAGCAGGGATCCTACTTAAAAAATGGACTGACCCAAATTATGACACCCATTAGGACTTTCAGCATGTTCCTCCAACATTAATTTGAAGGATGTTGTTAGCTATTGATAAAGTTGTAGAAGCAGGGATCCTACTTAAAAAATGGACTGACCCAAATTATGACACCCATTAGGACTTTCAGCATGTTCCTCCAACATTAAGTCTCTACTCGCATCACATTTGGCACAAATTGACCTCAACAGATAGCTAACAATTAAGTAGGACTGAAGAGGCATGTAGTCTCTTAGTTTCCCAATAGCAAGTACCTGACATTTGTCTATGAAGTCAAGATAGATTTCTTGACCATGAGGATAACAATTTAACTAAGTCGCCACAACTATACCACATTTCTTGAAAATTCATTAATGGTGGCTGAGCAAATTGAGAAAATCCGTTTGATTTCCATCATGCTTGTGACAGTGGAGGCATTAAAAGTGAGATAGAAAGGCATAGTGCTAAGAATTCTATGTACCACACAGATAAAATTATATTTATTGATCTCTTCTACATTATATGTCATTAACTTTGGCACTTTGCTAACTTATATTCCATATTGAATTCTCTTCAAAAATCCATTGAGAATTCCTCATACTTGCCTCTATACTACTGTGTCTATAAGGTAAAGCACTTTGTAGTTTGTCAACGATGCCTTCCAAATCCACTTTCAAGAAGGGTGATTCTCACATTCAGAAGCCAGGGTTAGGATTCATACATTCAGCTAATTTCAATCCTAATATTCATTTATCTAGGGCTAGGATTCATAAATTCAGAAGCTATAACTTGAAATTGATCATGCCGAATGGCATAGTGTTTAAATTTGCTAGCTGCAACTTGAATCTCGCATGAAGTGTGTGTATAATCCGTGCTAGGATTTTCTCTCAAGCCAAATGGCAATCAATTTACATATATTTTATGTGTTCATGAAACATGGCATTAGCAGTAACTTGTAATGATATCTGGTTATAAAAGGGAAAGAGTAATGTGGGTTTGCTACACAAACCTTCAAAACTGTGAGCAAATAAATCAACAACTGGATCTCACAACATGCTGCTGCCATGGCCGTATATTCAGCTTCTGCAGATGACCGAACCACTGTAGTTTGTTTGATCTCCATGATATGAGAGCATCACCAAGTAACACACAAAAATCAGTTGCTGATTTTCTTGTCTCAGGGTGACTAGTTCAATTTGAACCCGAGAAAACCCTTAGTCGCAAATGAATTGATCCAAGTAAGTAAATTCCCCCCATAGGGATGTCTTTGATGTATTTCAAGATTCTATGAACAGCATTCAGATGAGACTTAAATGGCCTATCCATAAATTGACTCAAAATATGAACCGCATTTGTTATATCTAGCCGAGTAATAGTCAAATATAGTAACCTTCCAACTAGTTTTCTATACATTGTGGGATCCTTCAATAGTTCTTCACCTTCTTCCGGTAGCTTAAGATGTTGTTCCACGGGAGTCTTTGCAAGCTTAGACCCCAAAAACCAGTGTCATTAAGAATTTTAAAGCAAATTTTCTTTGACATTAGGATATTCCCTTTTCTGATCGAACCACTTTCAATCCCAAGAAAAACTTGAAATTTTCCCAAATCTTTGATTTTGAATTTGTTGTCAGAAACTTTAATTGATCAATTTGTTGCAAATTATTGGTAGCAAGAAATGTGTCATTGACATACACTAAAAGTGCAATGAATGAGTTACCCTATTGCCCGGTGAAGAGTATACAATAAGACTTGGATTGTGTAAAGCCAAAAGCAGAATATTTTGCAAACCATATCTTCAAACTTGTCTAAGATCATACAAGGGCTCATTTAGTTTGCAAACCTGATTTGAATGATCCCCCTTTTTACCAAATCCTGGTGGAATCTTCATGTAAATGTCTTCTTCGAGTTTCCCATGGGAAAAACATTATTTACATCAAGTTATGATAGATGTCAACTTTTGACAGCAGCTACAAGTGAGGTATTAACAAAAGTTATCTTGGCAGCATGAGAGAAGATATCAAAGTAACCAAAACCTTCTACTTGAGCATATTCTTTGGCAACAAGCCTCACTTTAAAATGTTAAATTGTGACATTAGATTATAACTTTATCTTTATTGGGTTTTAGTCACTCCCTTATAGGTATCGTAACAAACGAATGATTATTGGAATGTCACACAAGGTTTATGCGAAGGTTGGAGTGTTCCCATGTGTACGGCGAGTGGCCGAGGGCTTTTGCGCTCAAGCACTGAGCACTGATGCTAAAGGGCAACTAGGCAGTGACGCCGAGTTCGAGGGGCAATCGGGTACTGAGGTTGAGGAGCAACTAGATATTGAGTTCGAAGGGCGACCTGGTGCTGAGGCTGAGGAGCACCCAAGGTGTTGATGCTAAGGAGCGACGGGGCACTAATGCCGAAGGGCGCCCGAGCGTCTAGTCTAGAAGTACCTGAGCATAGCCTTACATCATTATAAAGCGCACGAAGTGCTTTACGGTTTGTAGTGAGAGATAGAGAGCAAAAGTAACACTTGTAAAATCAGACTAGAGAACGTCGTCAGTGAGAAAAAAAAAAGAGAAAAAAGCAAGGAAAAGCAGTTTCATCTTGTCTTCGCTATTGCTTGGGTCCATATAATATGAGGCGTTGAGCTCTTATGATCTTGTATTTAAAGTTTGTGTAACCAATTTTATATAGTGGAGATTTTTGAACGTATCGTCCTGTGGGTTTTCCCTTTTATTAAGAAAAGGGTTTGCACGTAAATCGCTTGTGTTTTGTCTCATTTTTTTTGTGATTATTGTTTGCCTCTTATACGTTGTCGTTGTTATTCCTCTCAGTTCATCCAAGCCGTCGTCGAAGCCCCCAACAATCTTGTAGACCCACTTGCAGTCTATGGCATGCTTACCATCAGGCAAACCGGTAATGGTCCAGGTATTATTCTCCTCTAATGCGTCAATCAGTTTTCTCATGGCATTACACCACTACGGAATGGCAGAAGCTTTCTCAAATGAGGCAGGTTCATTCAAAGTAATTAGGTTCAGGGCATAGGTAAGACGAGTAGAAGAGCTTAGGATAACCAGTGTAATGACTAATATCATATTGCTTGCCTGGCAAAGTGAATGAATCCACGCAATTAAGAACAGAGGACTTCAGAACATGAAGCTAATTGACAGAGATATTGCTAAAGATATGAAGGTTGTGTGTGATGTATAGACGACCTCCTGAGAAGTGGATGAGAAATCTGATTTTGCAATACATGATTATCAGAATTAAATGTTTCAGGAGATTCAGAGGAAGGAGATACAAAAGTAGATGTGGAATGTGGTATGATTGTAGAAGGAGAAAAATATTCTTCTGTTGCTGGAAATGGAAGAATAGTAGGATTCGTGGGAACATGAGAGGTGCCTTTAAAGGGAACATAGTTTCATGGAAAACAACATTCCTCCTTAAAAATATATTTTTGGGTTACAAGATCAACTACCTTATAACCCTTTGTACGAGATGGACATTCAAGAAAAATGCATTTATGAGATGTAGGAGAAAATTTATGCATGTTGTGAGTCAAATTGGAAGCATATCAAAAACAATGAGATGGAAGTAATCTGGTTTCACATTAAACAATATTTTTATAAGGAGACTAGTTTTGTATCAGAGGTGTAGGCAAATGATTTATCAGGTGAGTGGCTATTAAGGCAACCTCCACCCCAAAGTTCTTAAGGTCATTTAGAGTAGAAATGAGTTACTCTAACTGCATTGAGAAGATGTTGATACTTTCTTTCAACTACTTTATTTTATTGTAGAGTTTCAACCCAAGGTTTCTGATACATTACACCACACGAACAGAAAAAGGTTATTAGACTGAATTCTATGCCATTATCTATATGCACATTCTTTATTTTAGTATGAAATTGAGTTTCCACAAGAAAAAAAAAAAAAGTGGGATAATGGAGTATGCTGAGATTTAGAATTCATAAGAAAATCTCACGTACACTTTTGTAAAATCATCCAATATTGTGTAGCGAGTACAAGTTACAGAGAGAGCCCATCACAAAAGACACACCTGATAGGAGGGAGAGTTCCCTAACTTATAAACTAGTAGTTCTGCTATCAACTCTCTGATGTAGGATTCGTTACATTCCTCCCTCCTTCTCCAACTATTGACCTCCGCGGCTTTCTCTTTGCGGTGCTTCACTCGGGATTTTCATCCAGTCAACTCCTCCGTAAGTAACCTTTTTCGAGTGAGGGTTTGTTTCAGTAAAAGCACCATTGTAGCGAGTACAAGTCAGGGTGAGAGTCCATCCTAAAAGGTGTACCTAATAGGAGGGAGAGCCCCCGAACTTATAATTTGATAATTCTCCCATTAGCTCCCTGACACGGGACTCGCTACATATTGTTAAAAGGAATCTCAATCCATCAATTTCTGTAACTTGAAAAGAGTCTCAAACATCAAAATGAGCAAGCTAAAACAAACTGGGTGCTTTTACTGAGACTTGAATCAAATGGAAGCTTATGTTTCTAGCTAAGGGATTAGTCCCATAGTGATGTGACATATTAACATTCACTTTAAGAATGTCTTTATTAGATAATTGTAATCGAAATTGACAAGGATGACCTAGTCTACTTTTCCATGGATCTTAAATAGATTGAGAATTTGAAGAAATTGAAAAACTACAAACAGTGTCACCCCTATTATAATCATCCATCAAGTAATATAAATCATCACATCCCTTAGCAAGTTCAGTTGTTATCCATTTCTTATCTCCTAGCAAGTACAAACACCGTCATGACTCTATCATTTAATATAGACCATTACAACTCACATGACAGAATCATAACTCTTAATACACACCTGATAAGTGCACTTATATAAACGTGATTTGGATATTATGTCTAATGCGCAAGATTGGTGCATATGCTTTTTTCAGCTGATTTTTTATGAATATTTGAGAGAAGATAGTGAAAGAGAAGAGCAGAAGAGAGATGAAGAAAGAGAAAGTAAATTCAAAGTAATTTTAATTAAATCTTTTTCAAATATAAGTTAAGGTAAGACATCCAAGCCTATTTCTTCAATAATTGCTAAATTTTCAGATGTTCATCATATTTCATATCTTAAATTGATATGCATCTACTATATTTGTACCTCTCTTGCATTTGTCTTGCATGCAAGTCAAATTTGCTTATAAATTTTGAGATTTTGAATATTTATATCAAATTCAATGAAATATGTTAAAAAATTCTAAGATTTATGAGTAAATGGCTTTGCATGTCTTCTTTTGTGAAAACATTTAATGAAAGATCTACTTTACATTTTGTTAAGATTATTTGTTTTCCACTTTCTTGATAGTGCTCACAATCATAACAACAATCGAAAAAATAAGTATAAGTAACAGATGATAAATTTCTTATATAGTAACAGATGTTAAAATTATAGAATTTTAAATCTATATAATATTAACTATAATTACAAGATTGGTTATAAAAATCTCAGACCTTTCATTATTTTTACCATAGTGTTGGAAAATTAAAACAAAATAAACAAGAAATGTGAAAATAGAAGAGACCCATCGGTGAAATGTTCAAGTACAATAAATAGAACACTGTACTCAAAGATGAAAAAATTTAAAATAAGATTCAGACCTCAAATAATTAGTAAATATCCTTTTTTTCTATGCTATCTTTTTTCTCTCTCCAATCATTTGCCCAAAGTGTTCAATAAATTTTATAATAAATATCCTAAAAATTGCTCAAAACTTTGTACTACACATTGGTTCACAAGAAATTTAGAACTAGATTAGAACCCCAATAATTGGAACAATTTTTCCACTCTTCTCTCCCTCTTTCTCTCTTAGTTTGGCACTTAATATTGTTTTGAAATGACTTACATGAACTACATCAAAATGGCGCAAGATGTTTAAAAATGTGTCTACCATTCGAGCAATAGTATAAGCATTCCAATACCAAGAGACAAACTACTCATAAACTGTATTTATGCACATGTGCCCTACATAAGCAACGATTCTGTCCCCCTTGTACAAGCGTCCACCAAACATTTATTAGATAGTATTTACCAATACTATTAAAATTAGCCTTCACTCGAGTTAATCTTCACACAGAAATAAAAAAAAAAAAAGTAAAAAATTCAACATATATAGTAGGGGTGAAACTTATGTAGAAGTAACTCAACACCCAAAGTTTATCAATGACACCAGTGTTAGGACTCAAATTGCTTATTTGAATCATGACGAAATAATCAGCGACGTACAATAAATAAATAATTACAAATAATAATGAACACCAGATTTTACGTAAAAAAATTTCTTTTAAATGAAGGAGAAAAATTACGGGGTTATAAGTCCGAAATATCCACCTTACAATATAAGTTCGGTTATACAAATAACAATAAATATAAAGGCTCAATATCTTGTAACAAATTAGCCCGAATAATAATAAGTATAATATGAAAAAGAAGAAATAAGAATGACAAACATTCTTCTCAATAGTAAGAAAAACGTATTCAAAGTCGGTGGAGATTAGAACACGATTCAAAATTCAATTGGATATTCGAATTTTCATCTTCTAACTTTTCTATCTCTTTCTCTTTTTTTCTCACGGTGTCGACCATCTAAATCTCATAAATTACAAAGTGGTAACCCTAATAATACGTCTATGCGTATTTATATCAGAACTAGTGCTTGAGCACTCGTTGAGCGCACCTCGAGCATGAGCACCACTGTAATTTGTGCTCGAATACTGGTCGTGTGTGCTTTACGCACGTGAATACTGTAATCCAAGCACGGGCATTCCTTAAGCGCTCCTCAGGCGCCCTCCAAACTGAAATCGGCACTTCTGTGCGAGTCAAGCACTTGTTGTGTGCCATATCACAATTTTTTCAAATCATACAATATACGTACATCCTTATATAAATCACTGAACATCTTAAATGGATATGAAATTCACATGAAAGTGGCTCATAACTCAATAACCCACTTACTCTTTTCTTTTAGGACCATCATTGCTACGGTTGACATGTGCGGCATCATTTATTGATGGGGCGGGGTCTATGCACACCAACAGTAAGTTTCCCATCATGACAGAGACTTTCACTTGGTCACTTGCATGAAGCGCTCGCCTTCTGTTTTCGAGCGTTGTCTTCTATAACCCCTTTCAGCCGTTGTAGATTAGCTGGCAGATGAGTCTCAGTGGAATCAGAGAGATGAAAGGGATGTAGTGCATCTACCTTGACATTTGATGGGGACACTCTTTGGGGGACGGAATCAGTGACACTTTCCTCGCACTAGATTGAGAACGATTTTCAGAAATTAATTACTAAAAATCTAAGATTTTTAATTGTTAGATTTTAGTTTACTTTTTTATTAGTTTCACGTTCAATAGATTGATCATCCAAAAGGTTTTATGATATTCACGTGAAGGCCGCTCTAATAAAGCTGTCCACTAAAGATCATGGAGTATTTGTACGATGTTCACTCAAGAAAAGTTGGTTATAGGAGATTTTACGAGATACTTATCAAAAAAAAAAGGAGATTTTACGAGATAGTCATAGGCTATCCACTTAAATGCCAATATTGAAAGAATTACTAATGGGTATTTACAAGAGAGCCAAGAAATGTTCACTTAAGCACTAGGATTGAATGGGTGCACCATAAGATGGCTGCTTAAACAGTCACATAATATATAAAAAAATCTTAGATTTTTAGGTTATCTAAAATTATATTTCAATATAAGAAGCACATTATAAAGCGAAAAGAGAGAAAAAGAAAAGAGAAAATAGTTTGATATTTAATTGAGACCTGACTTAAATTCTGTTCTTTATTAAAGTCAGGTATGCTGCTCTAATATTATTTTTAGGATGCATTATCATTTAGTTTTTCTTTTTTAAGCATATATTCTTTAATAAGTTGTTAGGTGTGTTTTGAATTGTATTCAACTAGTCATTCACTTGGTTTATTATGAATAGATTTTTGAAAGGGTTATTTTTATAACTGAATATTGTTATAGTAATTTGTTAAAAATTTGTCTCGTATTTTTTTTTATTGAGAAAAATTTATCATATTAAATATTGTCATATAACTTATATACTTGATTGTGAAATTTTATTTTTTCTGCTATCACAATATTTAATGGTAACAATTGACGAAGGATTTCAGGGTTTATTTTCATTGTATCAGTTATGTACATGCTTTATTCTTAGGGAATCTCAAGGCTGACAATATTAGTCGTCTTTTTCTCTCGACTAAACTAATAGAACGATGATAAAATGCAATCAAGCAAACCAATTGTACAATCCATTTTATATGGAAGATCTTCTCTATTAAAGAAAAAATTATGTGACAATGTACCCAAAATTATTTACAATATAATAAAATCTAGTTACAGATAATCCCACCAAACCCACACCTAGATAACAACAATACGTGCAAAGAATCAATTTCTGCTAACCTTAAATACATCTTGATTAATAACACTATAAGTATATACACCCTATTAAACCGAACAATAGCAAATAAAACTTAAAAAATAAATAACCAACGAGTAATATATTTTACAATATGAGTTAGAATAACATATCTAATATTGTTGAATGATAAAAATTGAATCAGATGTCAAACAGATATAAAAAAATTCACCTTATCTTTTCTCTCATTTCTTTTTATATCTTATAGCACTTGTGTTTAATTAGTGACTTTGTTTTTAATCCTAAAAATCAGAATAAGATATTTATAACTTGTACGACCATTTGAGCGTCCTGTTAATGGTTCAATTTTGATAATTGAAAAATTGATGATGGCCTATGTTTATTGTTGATAATGCTCTGCCATTACTCTCCATTTGTTTTCCATCAATTTGCACAGTAACGCCTCATTAACTGATAATTGATGAAATTATCAGTTAAATAGGAGGTGAATTTGATTTTGTCCCTAAGCCTCCTCTTTGGAAACACACCATCGACGCGAAGATAAGGGGCTTGAAAGCTTCAAAGCTGTGAAATAGAGGAGCCGAAAACTAAGCATTTAAATAGCGGGAGGTTAGTGATCCAACAATTTAATCCATATTTTGATCTTTTAAAGTTGATTAGGCCGGTTAAATTTCTATCATTTGGTATCAGAGACATGTATGCCTCTACCTTGAACTGTCCTGTAATTTTTTTTATTTTTAAAAATTATTAAAGTTTTGATTTTTCAGATGATTTGATGAAAACGAAAGTCAAAAATTATTAGAAAATTTGATTTCCAACATCTTCATGTATTTTACATCAATGTTGGTGTAAAACTGGAGGAGTTTACATTAAGTCGAAAATTGGGTGAAATCAGGTATGGGCGAGTCCGGCCAAAGGTAGACAATGATTCAAACGACGTCATTTTACTACAGTACTGCAATAGTAAATAGCGTCGCTTTGCATGCTACAATGCTACATTATTATTATTAAAAAAAATTTGGGCAGTCTCAAGCACAACCCCAAACTTCTCGCGTTGGAAGCCTGGGTATGAGGTGCGGCCTACACACGTGCACAGCCCAATTGGCTCAACCGATTACCGTAGCAAAACATGAAAAAATCGCATTGCAGGGGCGCGCATTAGGACTCGAACCGAGGACGCACGCGTGAGTAAGCAGCTTCATCGCTGCGCTGCGGTCGCGCGTTTGTTCACAGCAGCGGGTTTAATTTATTTAAGGATATTCTGTACACATTATTATTATTTAATAATATGCGCATATATAAG